>CALYCA010000173.1:0-14297 GCA_944452715.1 Ophion slaviceki | reverse complement strand
CCATCGGTTGCGAACCGTAGGTTATGGCGAAGGGAAATTCTTGCACCGGGAAAGAATGACATAATTATAAAGAAAGTATGAAATACACAGTAGCCGTGAATTACGGAATATATATTCTTTAATGACTTAACAAACGGTCTGTATTGGGTTTTTAATATTCAAAGTTTCTTCTCAAATAATCTTAATTATCATTATTTTTAAACATAATATATACATTTAGGTTTTACTATTGACAAAAAAATGTCAATAATTTTTTCAATGATTTTTCAGAACTTTTTTTTTATCTGTAAAATTCGTGAAACAGGACGGGCGTCGTGCTCACCACGATACCGTGCACCCTACACAGAATCTGTTACACTCAATCTGATATAACGTAGAAGGGAAGCAAAGATTCCGTTTCGTTAACTACCGAACAAAGCGCATTACTGTTGCTGTTCGTTGGCTCACATCGCCGAGTTTTCGTGCTTACTTTACTATATATATATATATACACATACAGGGTGTACCACTTAAGTTGTTACAACGAAATATCTCGAGAGAGCTGCATTTGAGGGAAAAAAAATTCAAACAAAGATTTCATAGTTTTTACACACAAACAAAAATAATATTAATAAAAAAATATAGTAAATATATATATATATACACATACAGGATGTACCATTTAAGTTGGTACAACTAAATATCTCGAGAGAGGTGCATTTTAGAGAAACAAATTTCAAACAAAGATTTCATAGTTTTTACACTCATATACTAACCAGAAGACAATCTTCTCGTACTCGAGATAGTGCACAAAAATTCACTTTATTTTCGTTTCAATTGAGAAAAATAGATTCAAATTATAGTGTTGGATATTTTCCATTTGATTCACATCAAAACCCTAATTCAATTACTGCACGCGGATATACGAGAAAAAATGCCCACATGCTTCTATTTTTCTCAATTGGAACGAAAATAAACTGAATTTTTGTGCACTATCTCGAGTACGAGAAGATTGTCTTCTGGTTAGTATCCTAAATCCATCGTCGTGCAGGGACTCCCGAGAGAAAGAGAGGGAGGGAGATTCCTCTCAAGACAAGCTTCTCCAGCAGCAGCGCCAAGTTTTATCTCTCGTTTACACTTGAAAGAAAAGACGTGTATATATATAGAGCTCTGAAGGTTTGCTTACCGAGGTTGGCCCTAATGCGGGTTACATTATAAAATGTACGTACTTGGCTACCACGAGAGGGTAGATAAGACATTGCGCCACAGATCGATTTTTTTCTCGCTTTTGCCCTCTATGTTCTTTTTTATTCTATCGGGTGTCTGAAAATGACCTGACACTGTTATTTATTAATAAAACGGAATATTTATTTCAAAACTGAGGATGTCTTTATTTTAAAATAAGGTACGAGCATGGAGGTTATGTGTGGAACACAATATTCAATAAATGGCTTGGAAACAGAGCCTCGTCTCTGTTTGCAAACGTTCACTCTTGACGATATATATATATATATATATATATATATATTTTTATATTTTTTTTTTACATATATATATAAAAAAACTCCACAACTAGAAAAACTATATAATATAAATACACAAAATAAATTCGAAGGAATATTTTTTTAATGGGTTTAATCTTTTGGGTGACATTAAAAAAAAATTCCTCCGAATTTATTTTGTGTATTTATATTATATAGTTTTTCTAGTTCTGGTGTTTTTCCCCTCGTTTTTCAAACACTCATATACATGTATGAGTTTTTAAAAATCAAAGGAAAAAAACACTTGTATGTTAAAAAAAGTCCACGACTTTATATATATATATATATATATATATATATATCTACGTCTAAAAAAAATCTAAAAATTAAAGAGACCCAGGAACCTTTCTTTCGCTCGAATTCGATTCTTCGCAGTCACTCGCCCTTCTGACTCATAAACTAATTTATTTAAACAAAAACTAGAATCTTTCCACTCCATTTGTATTGCTTATTCATTACATTCCACCAACGTACGCATACTCTAACGTACGCATTCTTAAAAAAAAAAAAATTTCCCAACACGTGTTGCAGGACCACGTGGTGCAGGCCTTCGAACAATCGCTCTCCAACATGAACCAGAGGCTCAAACAACTCACAGCCACAGCAGAGAAAAAGGTAATTCGTGTTTTTCTTCCACTTCTTCTTATTCTTCCCTTCTTTGTCTTTTTTCTTTTCGTATGTAATTATTTTCTATCGGGAAGGTGAAGGAAAAAAAAAACACGCGTGCGATTTTTATGGCGATTGCGTTGCATTATTTATGAATTGCGCGACGCTGCTGCCGATTTACGTGATGACGATACAAGTGGGGAATATATTTATGATGTTGGATTTTTTTTTTACCAACGCCACTCGACGCTGGTTACGAATGATGGAATAATATTTTATCATCGGAAATATCTGCACCTATATATAATAATAATAAATATTCAAATAATTGAGTAATTAGACATTTAACACTTGAATAATCGATTATAGTTGAACAATTAAATCATTAAATATAGTCAAATATCACGCGAAAGAATATTCCAACATTGACGAGGCCGAAAGTAAAAAAAAACAAGAAGATCGCCCTCTCTTAACACGCTAAATTCACTTCGTCCATCAGCACGTTCAACCACAAAAAAAAATTAACAAATATGTCAACCAGACATGGCGGCAAAATTTAAAGTTTAACGAGCCGCCTCGCGAGCTTCGGGCAAAAATAAATGTCTTCAGTAATTAAAATGAATCTTCACAAGTACAAATATTTAATTCGATAGTACAATAATATTTCGGGAATAATGAAAATCATGATGAGGATTTGATCGAGGGTAACCACAATGCGAATTTCCGGAGTAATGAAAACGTCAAAAAAACAATCGTCGCGAACTCTGCGAGGAAAATGGGGCTCGAAGAAACTTTCGGAAGTTTCTTTTCCCCGGAAACGTCGAGCCAATGACCCCGTCTTCAGAAATTTCCGCATTTCCGTGATCACTTCCGGTTCCACGTGCTACGAGATCTAAAAAAAAACACGACCTATCGGAGCATGAGCGGAAACGAGGCTCGTGGAATCCTCGAGGAAAATTGGAACAGAGCAAAAGATCCGCAGGATGCGAAGAGGAGGGACAATAACGGAAACGCCGGTGTCCCAAGGAAGGACAACCCGAGAAGCTTCCAGGCGAGACTGGAGCGCGGCCTCAGAAGCATCTCCGAAAAAACCGCCGGATGCAGACGAGGAATATTCAAGTCTGGCTCCAACGGCAGGTCTTTCTTTGCCAAAATGAACGACCTGACGATGGTCGCCAATCGACGCGCCACCTCGCCCGAAGACATCGACGCGCCTGAGGTCGTCGATGCCGCCAGGGAAATCGGCGACAACGACGAAATCGGCAACGAAACGAATCCCGCCAAATTGACGCGACAATTGTTCAGCATGGCCGACTCTTGGAGCAGCGATTCCGTCGCTAGTCACTCCAACAGTTGCACATGTTGCGCCGTCGACGAGGGCAACACTCGAAAACCCCCTTGCCCGGTTCACGGGGCCTCGAGCAGTCGCCTCGAGAAATGACGGAACGCCTTCGGCAAAGAGACTATCGAAAAAAATAAAAATTCAATGAACGTTATCATTTTTGTCTGATTTTCGATTTTTTTCGGTGATTTTTCGCTACCAAAGATTAGTAGATTTTTTTTAATCATTAGAATTCGGCAACTGAAATCTGAAAAAAGAAGTCGAAATATAATAAAAATTACAGAACTTTTTTTAGTATGCAACTATACTCAAAATTACCAAATATATAATATCACATCGGAATTAATAATATTAAATACCGAAATATAATAAAAATTACAGAACAATTTTTTTTAGTGAATTTTTTCTTTTGAGGATCATTGGAGCTTTTTTTTTTCAAATTCTCACGTTGCTGAAGTTTGCATCGTTGGAATGCAACGAAAATTCTTTTTATTTTAATTTCTCTCCATTTTCATTGTTATCCAAAATCACTTTTCATATATTTAGGTTATCATAGAAAAGTTGATATTAGCTTCGATTTGTCAGAAAAGAAATTGGCATTTGGAAAAAAAATATTTCCGTTGCGCTCCAACGATGCATACTTCGACGTCAGCAAATTGTCATTGGAATTCTACAACCTAAATATGCGAGAAAAATCGAAATGTAATGAAAATAACAGAAAAACAATGTACATTATCACTTTCGTTTAATTCCCCAATCGTTTCGGTGAATTTCGGTACGAAAAATCACTAGAATTTTTTTCTATAATTTTTATTAGAATTTTACAATACGAATCTGCGAGAGGAAATGAAATGTAATAAAAATAACAGAAATGCGATGAACATTATCACTTTTGTTTAATTCCTCAATTTTTCCGGTGAATTTCCGCTACGAAAAATCACTATAACTTTTTTTTGAATCCTCATTAGAAGTCTACAACCCAAATTTCCAAAAAGAAATCGAAATATATTGAAAATAACAAAAATGTAATAATCATTATCATTTTCGTTTAATTACCCAATTTTTTTAGTGCATTTCAGTACGAAAAATCACGTTATTTCTTCAAAGCCTCATTGGAATTCTACAATCTAAAAATGCAAGAAAAATCGAAATATAATAAAAATAACAGAAATACGATGAACATTATCATTTTCGTTTAATTCCCCAATTTTTTTGGTGACTTTCTGTACGAAAAAACGCGATTTTTTTTTTATAATCTTTATTAGAATTCTACAATCCGAATCTGCGAGAGAAAATGAAATGTAACAAAAATAACAGAAATGCAATGAACATTATCACTTTCGTTCAATTCGTCAATTTTTTGGTGAATTTCCGTTACGAAAAATCACTATAACTTTTTGTTTTTTGAATCCTCATTAGAATTCTCCAACCCAAATTTGCTAAAAGAAATCGAAATATATTGAAATTAACAAAAATGTAATGAACATTATCATTTTCGTTTAATTCCCCATTTTTTTAGTGAATTTCGATACGAAAGATCACATTTTTTCAAATCTTAATGAAAATTCTACAACTTTAAACTGCAAAAAAAAACTGAAATATAAAGATGACAGAATCTACGATGAACATTATCACATTTGTTTAACTCCCCAAATATTTGGTGTATTTGTTATTCAAAATAACAAATGCAATGAACGTTATCATTGTGTTTGATTCCCCAATTTTTTGGCGAATTTCCGCTACGAAAAAGTACGAAAACTTGTTTGTCAACCCACGTTAGAATTCTACAACCCAAATCTTCATCAACAAAAAAGCGAAATGGTGTAATAATAACAGAAATGTATAGAATGCAATGCAATTTACATTGCATTCCAGCAGTGCAGACTTCGAACTCCTTCCGCATTGCACACTCGGTCGCACAATCGGCCAAACGACGCGTAAATTACGAGCAGAGCCCTTCGCCTTGTAAGAATATAGCAAACAACCACAAACAAATGCCGGTCGGAATTCCACTGTCGTCGAATATCCAAAAGTGAATATCCATAAGTCGAATATCCATAAGTCGAATATCCATAAGTCGAATATCCAAAAGTCGAATATCCATAAGTCGAATATCCACGAGTCGAATATCCATAAGTGAGTATAGAGTAGAAATGAGCGCCAGAAATGGCGGAAGGTAGAGGAACAGTGAGTTTGTTTGGGTTCCGCTTCTCTTATGGATATTCATTTATGGATATTGGCACATATGGATATTCGACTTTTGGATATTCGACTTATGGATATTCGACTTGTGGATATTCACTTATGGATATTGGTACTTACGGATATTCGACTTATGGATATCCCATAAGACGAATATCCATAAGTACGAATATCCATAAGTCGAATATCCGTAAGTGCCAATATCCATAAGAGGTAGAGGAAAAGTGAGTTTGTTTGGGTTCCGCTTCTCTTATGGATATTCGACTTATGGATATTCACTCATGGATATTGGCACTTATGGATATTCACTTATGGATATTCGACTTATGGATATTCACTTATGGATATTCCATAAGACGAATATCCATAAGTACGTATAACCATAAGTCGAATATCCGTAAGTGCCAATATCCATAAGAGGTAGAGGAAAAGTGAGTTTGTTTGGGTTCCGCTTCTCTCATGGATATTCACTTATGGATATTCGACTTATCGATATTCACTTATGGATATTCACTTACGGATATTCACTTATGGATATTCCATAAGACGTATTTCCATAAGTACGTATATCCATAAGTCGAATATCCGTAAGTGCCAATATCCATAAGAGGTAGAGGAAAAGTGAGTTTGTTTGGGTTCCGCTTGTCTTATGGATATTCGAATTATGGATATTCATTTATGGATATTGGCACTATTGGATATTCGACTTATGGATATTCACTTACGGATATTCACTTATGGATATTCGACTTATGGATATTCCATAAGACGAATATCCATAAGTACGTATATCCATAAGTCGAATATCCGTAAGTGCCAATATCCATAAGAGGTAGAGGAAAAGTGAGTTTGTTTGGGTTCCGCTTGTCTTCTGGATATTCGAATTATGGATATTCATTTATGGATATTGGCACTATTGGATATTCGACTTATGGATATTCACTTATGGATATTCACTTACGGATATTCACTTATGGATATTCACTCATGAATATTCGGTTATAGAAATTCGACTTATGGATATTCTACCCCAATCCGGAATTCAACTGAATTGTTCTATTACTCTCGTGCGCAGGATTCCGAGTTGCAGGAGCTCAGGGAGACGATCGAGAGGCTACGAAAGCAGAGCGCCGAGGCCGGTCTTAGCAGCGGGAGCACAACGGCGAACGGCCGTCGTCACACACTCGGGGACTCGGACTCTGGTACGACCGGATGCGCCGGCTACAGCAACAACCAGGCGCCCCCTATGGCGCGACAGTTGTCGGCGGACAGCGTCGCCTCGTTGAACTCGCTCAGCAGCGCGTGCTCCGCGAGCAGCAATCGCAAGAAGAAGGGCTGGCTTGGATCGTTCTCGAAGAAGTTCTCGAGGGCGCGAAAAAATCGCCACGGTTCGGTATCGGACGCTGAGGACTCCAAGGAGGCGAGCCTCACGATCGGCGATCTCAGCGCGCCCAACAGCCCGAGATTACCGACCGCCGCTAAACACGAGAACAATCACAATCGCGGCGCCAAAGTCAACGGACAAAAGTCACCGGCGGAACACGAGAATTCGATCACCGGAAGTAAGAGCAGCTCGGCGATTTACAAGAAGGAAGATGACGAGGACGTGGACGATCTCAAGGAACAGCTGCGCCAGAAGGACCTCGTGCTCACCGACATCACCCTCGAGGCACTCAAGTCGTCCGGTGAACTTCATTCGCTCAAGGAAAAAATTGCCAAGATGAAGGTACCCGCTCGTCATCACTTCCGGTGCACGTGCATGCTTGTCCCTTTTTTTGAACGATTTCACGCGGAATTGCCCACATGGAAATAAAATATATAAAAAATATATCGAAAGATACATAAAACATATATTAAATACATTTTGTACGAAAAGTTGGATATGTCAAGTTTAATTTTGGATATGATTAAAAATATATACGATATATAAATATAAATCCATTTAAGATACATCTTAAATATATAAAACATACAAACTGAATGTATGTTTTATATATTTTAAATATGGTTGGTTAAGCAACTTGAGCAACAGATGACGTTGCAAATGAAAAACATCTTCAAGTCGGTATCTCGCGAAGATCTAGCCGCACTAGCCGGAATAAATGATCGGACAAAAAAATTGAAGGTTATGTAATCTCGTAATTCTATTCGATTATCGCTCTCTATGCGAACGCAATTAAGTAATTGACCCGATAATGTTAGTTACTCTTGTAAATCCACACATTTCTCAATAAACTAAAATTGTGTATTGTACCATATGTAGACGATACGAAAGTTAATTTATCAAGTAGAACTAGCTCAGTGGGGAAGGTACCAGCTCATCACTCAGAAGTCCCGGGTTCGAAACCACTTTACGGCGTGTAAGAATTTAAATTTGAACCATTAAAATATTTGAATCGCCAACACCATAATCGTAATTAATGACAAGGAAAAATATCGTAAAAGGGTGCAATGATGTAAATAACGTCATAACAAAATTTTTAAGAATAGTTCAAGTAGAGATTAAATATATCTTAAATACACGTTGAATATATTTTAATAATATTCAAAATGTAGTATGAACTTATTTCAAGTATATTTTTAACGCAGTATGAACATATATCGTGTATATTTTAGGTGTAGTTTAAATGCATTTAAAGTATATTTCAATTATAAGTCGAATACAGTTAAAATACATTTGTAGTATATTTTGAGGGTAATTTGAGTACATTGTAAGTATATTTTCAATATAGTTCGAATATATGTAACCGCATATCCAACATATATATTTTTATATACATTCTGCATTTTTGGACGAAAACTTCGATATCGCGAATATATATTTTAATGCATTTCCCGTATATATTGCATATATCTAATCTATATCTAAAATGCATAATATATATCTGAAATATATTTTACATCCATTTTTAATATATCGAAAAATATATTTTTACATATATTTTATTTCCGTGTGGGTGTTGTGGATTGGACGCGATTTTTTTAAGGAGGCTGCTCAGGATGTTTGGGGGGCAGGCGGCAAGAGGGGAACGCATATGCTTAAACACGGGCCAATGTAACGGCTACCAACCTCGAATAATCAAATTTTCGGTTACCGAAAATAAATAAATTTCAGCTAATAAGTATAGTGTTATTGATCTTTTTTGTTTATTTGCATCGCGAATAAGTTATTGACCAAGTTGAAATGTGGCAAACGCGCGATTTAGTGTAATTTAGAATTTTAGAATTTAGAATTTCGTTTTTTCGACCGGCGAAAATGAAAAGATGGAAGGGAAAAATGCAAACTGAAAAACAGTACAAACGACGGTTGGAGCAAGTTTAACCTGGAAAGCGGCGGAAGAAATAGTTGAGCCGGAAAATGAATGCGCAGTCGAGGGACGACGCGTAATTGATTTGAAGGTTATGTCGAAAAACATGCACTTGCAGCTTCTGTAAAGAATGATTCAAAATATTTAAATACTCTTTATGAAACCGCGGTAAGAAATTTATAGCAAGGAAGCAATAGTTTGTGCGTTTCAAATTTTGGCGCCTATTCAAAATGGCCGACTTGACAGGAGCGTTGCCACGTGCCGTAGGGCGCTTTATCGTTTTACGCGAATCAGTTGAAATTTCCTGTTTTATTTCAGGAATAGCTCAATAACGAGACAGACAAAACGCTGTACTATTCGTTGGAATCATTCATAGAAATCTCAAGCATTTTTTCCGCCTATTTCCATTCAATTATTACTATTTTTATTATGTTGCGACAGTCGTATTAGAGTTCTTATGAAGCTTTTGCTATGTCGCCCGTGTATGAGAGCCTAACTTCAATAATTAATTACTCAACAATCACGCAGACGAAGTACTTGAAATTTTACACGGTGTCGTAACACCTGTTCGCAAATATCCTCAATGAATTTCAGCAAATTCTTACTATCTCGCGATAGCTGAGCAACCTCCTTTATTAGAGAAACTATATTTTTATTTGCCTGTGATCACCAATGTTTTGGGTATGTAAGGGGCCAGTCCACTTTGGAGCCACGAAAAAAAGGCTATTTTTTTGAGGATTTTATAAAAGATATGAATATAAAAATTGTTGGGATTGATAAATAAAGTCTTAAAATACATTTTTTTAAACTTTTAATCCATTTTTATTCATTTTTAAGTACAAAAAGTATAGTTTAACGTAACGCCTCAAGAATAGGTGGGCTAGGTAGCTCCATCACAACTCGGCAACGGCTTGTCTGTAACAAAAAAATCAAAGACCATTAGATTCAGTATCACACCAGCTACAAAATGACCCTCGGTGTAAAGTTTTATCAAAAAATAAAAAAAATGGCAGATGAAAAACGAAAAAGTTAAAAAAAAAACGCGTTTTTTCGCAGTTTTTCGCAAAAAAAATGAGTAAAAATCAAAATTTTAAAACCATCGAGGATCACCTTGTTGCGAATCATGTTTACAATATGTGGTTCAAATTTCAAGAGAATCGGTTTATTAGTTTTAGAGATACGATGGAGAGCGATTTTTTGAATCTTTCAAAGTGGCCTGGGCCCTTAATGGATTTGGACCAGCCGATTTCTGATAATCGAATGCTCGATTGGAAGCAATCGGCGAGTCCAATGTTGCAGGAGGATTGTTGTTTATCTACTGAATCTGGAATTTTTATTTACCTACTCAATCCAGGAGGATTTTCATTTGTCGACTGAATAGGGCATTTTTATTTATCTGCTGAATTCAAGAGAATTGTTATTTATTTACCAGATTCAGGAGGATTTTTATTTATCTACTGAATTTGGAAGGATTTTCATTTCTTTACCGAATTCAAGAAAATGTTTCATTTGTGTACTGAATTCGGGAGGATTTTTATTTTTCTACTGAATGATTTGCGATGCAACGAAATTTTTTTTAATCTCTTTTTCTCATTTTTATTATTACCTGAAATGTGTCAACACAAAATTATTCTGTTGATATTTAATAACGATACGAAACAAAATAAAACTTCACATTTTCACGTCACATCACGTGATAACATCACATTTTATGGAATAAATATGCCACGAACAATTGGAGTGAGAAAAAAAAAGTTAATTTTCATTGCACGTTGAACATTCAAACATATAGTTTTGTATTTGAAGTAATCTCCTTTCTCGACGAATTATACCTGCTGAATTTGCAACCCTTTAATTGTGCGATAGAAAAATGAAAATTCTCCTGAGTTCAGCCGATTTTATTCATTCCTGTTCAGTAGATTTATAAATAAATTAAAATCCTTCCGAATTCAGTAGATCAATCAAAATTCTCCTGATTTCAGTAGACAAATTAAAGACCTCAAAAATCCTCACCATCTCATTAAATAAATAAAAATCCTTCTGAATTGAGTAACCAAATAAAAAAACTCTTGAGTCCAGTACACAAATGAAAAATCCTTCCAAATTCCGTAAATGAACAAAAATCCTCCGAAATTCAGTAAATAAATGTAAAAGATTTACCTACATTCAGTAAATAAATAAAAATCCTCCCGGATCCGGTGAATAATTGACAACCCTCCCGAATTCCGGAAAATGGTAAAAATAAATCTGTCTGAATAGAAGCATTCGCTCGAAGCGAATACCCGAGCATTGAATATCAAACGCTTCCGGTAGATGCCACGACGGAAAGAACATTTTCTTCGCTTCGAGCAATCTTTGCTATTCCATTATCCACAACTCCACGAAGATCCCGTGGCAGCCACAGGATACTCGCTCGAGTGACCTCGCCCCGGCACATTCTTAGCCCTCCCATCTCGAATATTGTAGCCTCCGAAATGACAATTTCACGCTTCGCTCTCGTGCCCCGTCGTTTCCACGGTATCTCCGGGTACGTCGAGCCCGAGCAGTTTTACAACAATTCTCTCGAGTGTACAATTTAACGGGCAGCCGGAAAAAAAAATTGACGTGACGAATCCTGTGAAAGAATAAAAATAAAAAAAATCGCCCTCTTTTTCCAGAACGAGATGAAGAACCTTCGCGAGAACAACGAGCGTCTTCAGCGTCTCGTAACGTCGAAGTCGTTGACCTCGTCGCAGTCGTCGATGCCAACGGACCAGGAGCGACGTTACAGCATGACCGAAGTGGCGTACAGCGTCGCGGCAATGTCGAACGGCGATCATCACGCGAACAGCGGCGATCAGATGGAGGACATGAACGCGGCTACGAGCGGCGAGCACGTGCCATCGGCGTACACAACGACGCCGAGCACCGAGGCCGTTATCGAGCAAGACACGGACGGCAAGCGCATCAACGTAGCCGTCTATCTCGGCAGTGAGAAGAGCTTCAACGTCAATCACGTCTCGTGCTGCAACAGCGAGGAAGGTCCCGGCGAGCCGCCCCATTGCGTTATCGCGAGCGTTTGCATATCCAACAAAACGACCTGGGACGCCCTCGACAACACGGTACGACGTTGCTTCAAGGACTACGTCACGAGGGTCGATCCCGTGACGAATTTGGGCCTGGGTGTCGATCACGTTGCGGCTTATCATCTCGGCGAATCCTCGAGATTCACGAACGAGAGCCAACATCCGGAATTGTTGCCGTGCGGCTATCTGATCGGTCACGTGAAAACGATATATCTCGTGCTCGCCGGCTACTCGTGGCTCGCCATTGACACCCTCATACCGAAATCGATCGTTCAACGATTGCTGTCGCTCCTCACCGAGCATCGAAGACTCATACTGTGCGGACCAAGCGGCACCGGCAAAAATTATCTCGCCGGTAAATTGGCACACGCCCTCGTCGACGCCGACAACGACGGCGACGCCAAAGACGCCGCAGCTGTCGCCACCTTCAACGTCGATCACAAATCCAGCAAGGAATTGCGCCAGTATCTCGCTCATATCGCGGAACGATGCGACTCGAACGCCGCCGACGAACTGCCCAAGGTCATCATACTTGAGAATCTACAGCACGCCGCGTCACTCGGCGAATTGTTCAGCGGACTACTCGGCACGAGACACTCGACTTGTCCCGCCATCATCGGGACCATGAGCCAGGCCACTTGTAGCACTACCAATCTACAGTTGCATCACAATTTCCGGTAATCCACGAGACAAGAGCCTTTTGCAACGGGGAATTTTTTCACGTTGAGGAAGGAGATACGTTTGGGCGAGGAAAAAATGGTCGATTTTCGTGATTTTTTTTTTTTTTCGTAAGGAAATATTTCCGAGACATTTTTGAGACTTGGGGTATGTTTTGTTAACTACACGGAGACAAATACGGCCTCAAATTCTAACACTGGTTGCCAGGATTCTAATATTGAGTGCTGAAAAAGTATAGCAGTTTACTGCCAGTTCGGAATTCTAAGATAGAAGTGTATAAATGATTCTCACACCGTATAGTAAAAATGATGCGTGCATATTACATTTGCAAAATACCAACCTTTATTACACGCTTTATTTTCATTTGGATTTTACTACACGTAGAGCATGAATCTTCGTGTGTGTATAGATTTCACTACACGCATAGCATAAATCTTCGGCGTATAGCGAAAAATATTACGAAGTTATTAGTAAAATGTGACTCTTTGTACCGTACTTTTCGTAGAATACCGGAAACTAATTGTTCCAATCACATGGGCAAAATATTTTTGGAATACTACAAAAAAATCACCATATGCCGAATAAAATGTATTATTTGTATCAGTTTACGTGCCATATCGTAGGTTAAAATTTAAATTTCTTCATTATTACTATACCATAATTACAATTTTTATCTTCCATTCGATACTTTTTCATATTTAATGATATTTTTTTTAGAAGCATAGTATTAATTCTAAACTTCGAGGCCCCTGTTTTCTCCGTGTACTTGTGGATGTTACATGGTTTTTTGTATTAATATTTGAAAATGGCGGAGGTATGGCACGGTCTTTAAACCTGTTGCGACATAGTCATGAAGTTTGCATCGTTGGAATGCAACGAAAATTCTTCATTATATTTGTATTTCCTCATTTTTATTGTTTTACGAAATCTTTTTTTGCAGATTAATGTTCCAGATGTCTGAATAAGCAATTAAAAAAATGTTTGAGGGTTTTTTCGTAACGAAGATTGGTCAAATTCGAGCAATTCCGGAATAATCATTTTCGTTGCGTTCCAACGATGCAAACTTCAATCTCATATTGCGACGGATATTGGCAGACGGCGTGACACCTAGCGTCGGCGGGATTAATCTGAAAAAAAAAGCCAACGCAGATTTTTCTTTACATTAGCACTTATACGCAGAATATGAACAGAGAAAATGTGAAAAATGTTGAAAATCGATTAAATTGTACGCTCGGAAACAAAAAGGTTTAATTTTTCGAACAAAAAATGACTACATTTTGCATTACAAAAATACTTCCTTTAAATGTTAACTTCATTAAAAAATGTTATTAAAAAAAACACTAATTTAAAGAATGAAATACTTTTTTATTTAAATCATTAAAAAAAAATTCAAAAACTTTTAGGGCCATGTTTTAGGCAATAAGGTTAGAAAGATTTATACCAAATTTCATCAGAATCGGCCGATTAGTTTCTTAGCTATACGCCACGCCAGTTTTGAAAATGCAACTTGGAAGACCGTACCAATGCTCCGCCATTTTTAGCCAAAAGCAGTGATAAAACATACCCTAAATCTCGA
>CALYCA010000172.1:0-18872 GCA_944452715.1 Ophion slaviceki | reverse complement strand
AAAACTTGAACAATCCAGAAAGCCTTTTTAATGCAATTATTCTATGTACATGGACATAAGTAAAGCATAAGAAAACAAAAAAGATACTACTAGAATTTTTATATTCATAATTTGTCAATTTTTTGTTTTTCATTTCCGGCAGAAGATCCGGCAGCCGTTGCTGGGCCAATATGGGCGTATGATAGTTGGCCAAGTCTTAGCAGCCATTCATGGTTTACCATTACCAACCATGCATGGTGCGGATCTGGCCCGTTTGTATAGCCATTACCGCGCCATCGTTTGTTCTCTGGCAACCAGTCGTGGGCCATTACTGTGCCGATTGTAAAACCCTATTTGGGAAATAGTACCCTTGGGTTTGCCGTGTATATTGCTGTATATATGCATACAATAGTTCATTAAGGTTGTCACGGCGCCTAGCCGTCGGGGGTGAAGTACGAGGCGAGCGCCCTATGCTTATCCATGGAGCCGATTGATTGTTACCAACTGTTAGTTATCGAATAATCGCCATATTAAATATACGTTTTTGAACTATTGTTCTACATTTATTTGTAAGAATATGCATTTTTGAACATTCGGTGATTTTACACTTAATGTTTTCATTACCTACTTTGTATAATTATTTCATATAACTTTTTCTTGCTCAATTAACGCGAGGCGAATTGGCAACGTCGTAAATCGTGGTATATGATAATGCTCAGGTTGGCAGAAGTGTCGCGAAGTTGGAGACATGCGCGCTCCGGTCGCAACCTCAATATCGGCCCAAGGACCTGTCAACAATGAATATCGGTCCGAGTGAAAAAAAATTCGCTGCAATGAAAAAGTGTTTACTAAAACTGTATATAATCTGGGAGAAATCAAAAACATTAATAATGTTCCGATATTAAACAAAAAAATTTGATGTATAAAAAAAATTCCGCTTCACTTTGTCTCTGCCTAGCAATTTCTAGAAAAATATATTCGCTGAATAATTTGATATCGTTATCAAATGAATATTATGTAATTATTAGTAATTAAGGGGATAAGAATAAACAGTACTCGTCGTTAATTATCCTGAAAAGAATAGTTTGAGGTACCCGGGCATAATTGCCGAATACGGATAAGATAGGTAGTATTTGTGCCGCCTTCGACGTTGCCATGATTGCACAGCCTAATATTTAGTGTGCTTGATTTTCGCACAAATTCGTTTTTAAAAACATTAATAATTTTATAGCCGTACTGTGAATCCTCATTTTCACGGTACCAAGGGATAGTCCGATAATTAGTCGAACCGTACCTGTTATCTTATCCCCGTGGTAGCATTTTCTTGGCAGATATTAATAATGTACTGAATAATGTGATCGGGAGTTTTCCATAAGCGTAATGTAATCACGCCTACGAAATACGTCGAGTTTCCAATTTTTTTCCCTAAAAAACGATACTGCGGATCGTATCATTACTGCACAGGATCATCAGCAAAGGGATTATAAAATGCCAGAAAAAATTTCAGCTCGTTGGTAGAATTTCGCCCTAACCGCATAACAACCATAATCCAAAATAATATGAAATACTCAATTTAGAGTTTAATCAGTCAATGACTTTGTATCGTAATTCGTTATACCCTGACCTTCTGAAATGATTTTTTTTTCGAAGAAAATATTTTGCCTACAAATGGAATCGAACCTACAACCTACCTACTTATAGCTACACACGCTGCTCCCACGTTACCTACTGTCTTAGTCGCGCCTTGAGTCGCATATATGGCACAAGATACCAAATGAATACCTATAATTATTTGTTGTATCACATGAACTATTTCAATTGGTTAATATCATTGTCAGAGAGTTTTATCGAATATCATGCTATAGATTATGATTTTAAAACCGTTTTATCGTTTTTTACGCATTGATTGGAATAATTTTCGCTTTTCATTGTACAACAAAAACCCAAAATCAACATATAGGTTAGTTAGATTGTTTATTCAGCTTTAATCTGTTTTTTTTTTCATCTCTCTACTTACATTTTTTGCTGAGATATCCGACTTTGAATGAAGAAAGATCCTTTTGTCTCTGATTATCGATATCTCAGCAACTAATGATCGCACAGGGAATTAAAGGGCAGCTTTGAAAACTTGATTAAATTTCCTACAAGACACTTCCGTTGATTTTGCAGGTTTTTTTTATTACCCTTAACAACCATTCGAAAAACATACAAAAAATATTTTGGTTTTTTTTATGGTTTTTCAGTAAATCTACCACTACTTTACAAATATCGATGGAAAGATGTGCCCCCAATAACCTTGTCAATTTTCAAATTGATCCATAGAAATGTTTTTCCGAACCGATGGATGGAAATGTTTTACAAAACAATTAAAGGAACAAGTGTATTATTCCTAAACATCGTGTAATAATCATCAAAACGATAGGATAAATTTTATTCGACTTCTTTCACAACTTCGCCCTAGTTGCTTATTAAATATAAGAAAAAAAAATTCGAAAAATTAAAAATAAATGTTTTTTTTTTTATTTTTGTAAAACATTTCAGGAAACAATAGCGACTCATTTTTTACACGAATCGGCCTTTGCGCACCATAACTTCACTCATCTTCGATTGCATTAATTAATAGTTGATACCCCTAAACTGTATTCACTAGTCAATTTGAGAACATTTATGCGATGAATTCCCGATATTTTCTGCAAAAGTTATTAGGGTTACACAATACAGTTTTTTTTAAACTAGGCATGATAAAACATTGAAAAAAAGTTGAAGTTTACAAAAACTTTTGATCAATTTTCTTCCCAAAATTTAGAAAAACTTTACCGCAAAAAGGTTCATTTTCCAACAAAAACTGTTAATTGGTTAAAAAAAAGAACGTTTTTGAAAAAAAGAACTGTTTTTGTGACTTTAATAACCTTCGTAAAAAATATCGAGAATTAATAGCATACAAGTTCTCCGATCGACTGGTAAATACAGTTTGGGGGTATCAAATTTTAATTAATGGAATTAAAGATGAGTCAAATTATGCACTAAAAAAAAAATTCGTTCATCCATAAAAAAATTCAGTTGGTTTAACAAAATGTATCTTTAAATACGTTCAACTTGATTTTTGGTTGGCATAAAACACGTTTTGTCAATCTAACTGATAGTTTTAGCGGTGTAAACTGCAGCTTATTTAGCATGTCTGAGCAACTGTTAAAACAACAAAATTTCGAGACAACAATATGCATCTTGCACATTCAACGATTTTATTTTCTCAGTGTGGTCCGCAAAGGCCGAATCGTGTAAAAAATGAGTCAGTATTGTTTCCTGAAATGATTTGCAAATAAAAAAAATATATACTTTTTTCGATTTTTTTTCTTAAATTTAACAAACAACTAATGCAAAGTTGTGAAAAAAGTCGAAGAAAATTGGTCTTTTCACTTTGATGGTAATTACACGATGATTAGGAACAATACACTTGATCCTTTAATTGTATGGTAAAACTGTAATCAATCGATGTGGAAAAACGGTTCGATGGATCAATTTGAAAATTTACAGGGCTATTGGGGTACATTACAATGAAAAAAAAAAACCTGGCAATATTAGTATTTCCATCAATATTTTTAAAGTAGCGGTGGATTTACTGAAAAATCATAATTTTTTTCAAAAATCGACGGGCGGGTCTTGTAAAAGATTTATTCAAGTTTTCAAAGCTGCCCTTTAATTCCCTGTGCTATCATTAGTTGCTGAGATATCGATGATCAAAGACAGAAGGATATTTTTTCATTCAAAGTCGGATATCTCGGCACAAAATTGACATAGAGAGACAAAAAAAAACAAATTGAAGCTGAATAAACAAGCTAGCCGACCTCTACATTGATTTTACTGGAAACAAAAATCCTGAGCCCGTGGACCCTTGAAACAAACAAAAAATCGAACAAAAGATCTCGAAACTAGAAACTTGCAGCTTTAAAATGCTTTTTTCCATCTCGATACGACCATTTTTCACATAGATACTGCGCTTCAAAAACCACTTACAAAAAATGAAGAAATTTTCTGTTCTTTTAATTCTTTGGAATAGTGTAACTGATACGTTTGGTTAATAAATCAAAATGTGAGGTCATTTTGAGAGACCCTATACATTTTAAGCAATGCTTTCTAGGGAATCAGCGCATGGCTTCAAATGAATGTTAACAAACAGAGTATGTGTATTATGCCCTTGCAATGTTGTTTTACTAAATTTTTCACCGGTATAACGTCTATCGCAGAAGTAAAAATACCCGATTTGATGGGAGACAACTCGTTATTTTTCATCATACACGGGGAAAATCTCATCGCGAAGTTGGTGCCTAGCTAAATTTGGGTAGCAGTACTATTGCGAATATTACAAAAAGATTCCAACGTAAAGATCGTATTGAATCTGTAATGCAATGTGGCCATTCAACAATATTGAATGATACAAATCGCAGACACGTAGCGCGACATAAAAATAACAAATCCACGTTCAAGTGTTCCACACTTAGCAGCTGAAATTTGTCGAGAACCTGACCTGTAAAAAGAAATCCATTATTTTTGCCTTCAATTTCATGCAAAAACAATGGATTAACTAATGTGGACACAATAATGGACACCTAATATACATATATATATATATATATATATATATATATATATATATATATATATATATATATATATTTTTTGTCGTGAATTTTTTTATATTCACGGTCACAAAGGACTCCCCGGACAGTTACCGATCAATTTTGTTTCCGTATGGTTTGATCTCTCCGATTCGCCTCGGCTACAGTTAAGAATTACGCGCTACCGATAGCGAGATTGCGATTTCATTGGATTTTGTTGGGGTTTTGGACGTTTTATCTGTCGAGGGGAGTATGGCTCAAAGTATCGAGCTGCCCGACGGAGAGGAGCGCTCGACGGAGGTCGCCGACAATCGGCGGAGGTCCGGGCGCAATACCGGCGCTCCACAGATAAGGTGCAAGAACGCTGGAGAACGGGCGGAGGTTAGGGTTACGGGTGAAGGCTCACGGAACGCCTTCGTGCCGATTTTGCGTTGGGTTAGATGCTCTGGTTTCGCTGTGCACCACACGGAAAAAAAGAAATAGTACAAAATACAGGGGCTACACAGTTCGCATTGGACTCGAGCGATTGCACAGCGATATTACCTGAAACACAGTGCTCAAAATACAGTGTGCTCAAAGTAAATTATTACAGTTTCTATACTGTCCTCTTTGGACTCGAACCGCTCTACTGTATCTTTTACTGGAACACATAGTCCAAAATAGAGTGTAGTCAAAAGTAAATTTTGACAGTTCAACACTGTAATATAAATTTAACAAAACTTGTAATATGACAGTTGGTTAATCTGTATTATGTACAATGAATGCGCCAGTTATATTGACAGAGTTTATGTAGGTGTTTTAACAGTGAAGTCCTCTGTTCTAGAAACTGGTTAGCAACAGGTATAGTTTCAGTTTTGAACCGTTGCTTTTTACAGTGTGAACACGGGAAACCTTCTTGTTTTAATACTGTAATTCAAACTTGGTGAACCCCGTAATTTAATAAGGCCACAAATCGTATATTATAGAAAATTAGGGGTAAAAATAACATTAGATAGCGCTGAAAGAACAATTAAAGCGCTGAAAGAACTGCCAGTCCTTTGTGTCGTGGTCGCGCCACGCTCGAGACAGGTCCTAACCAGTGAATACCGTTTACAACGTCACACTGTAAATTTGATTATAAACATAAAATTAAAAAAGTTCGGCGAAACCTTCGCTTACAATGTATATTGTAAGCAATGTAATATATACACACACACACGCACGCGCGCACACACACACACACACACCCACACACACGCACGCACGCGCACACACACACACACACACACACACACACACACACACACACACACACACACACACACACACACACACACACACACACACACATATATATATATATTAAGAATATACTGAACTGAGTGAGACACACAAAAAAACGTTTATCCATAAAAGAAGTTTGAGAAAACTGTGTAGAAAATATTAAAAAATCAGTCACATACACAGGAACGTACCTTTTTGTAAATAATTCTCTCTTTTTTATAATTTCTTGAATTATGTCGCACAAATTTCAACATTCGCATTCTATCGACCACGCACTACTAACTGGCAATCCTTTGTGTCCTGGCCACGTGCCTCACTCCACGCGCGAGACAAGTCCTAATTACACAAGAACGTACCTTTTTTTAAATTCTCTCTTTCTTTATAATTTCTTGAATTCTGTCGCACAAATTTCGATGTCCGCGTCCCATCAACCACGCACTACTAACTGGCAATCCTTTGTGTCCTGGCCTCGTGCCTCATGTGCGTACAGCATAAAAAACAGTGATCGCATTTAAATTTTACAGTTGAATATTTTTACTGAAATCACTGATGTATTCACAATATCAAACTGTAAATAAACCAGTCTAACTGTAGAAATCTCAGAGTGCACAGATAACGTCATGAACTGTCGAAAGAAGAGTAAAACTACCGTGCCACACTGTGAAATTTAATGAATCACGCTGTACTCAATACAGTGTACACTGTAACCCTTGCAGTTTGCGTACAGTATAAAAATCAGTGATCTCATGTAAATTTTACAGTTAAATATTTTTACTGAAGACACTGATGTATTCACAATACCGAACTGTAAATAATCCAGTGTAACTGTAAAAATATCAGTGTGTACAGGAAAATTCGTCATTTTTGTAGGACAGGATTTACATTACTTTGTTTCACTGTAAAATGAAATATAGCACCCTGTTTTTCATGCGGTTTATACTGTGATTTTCGCTGTTTCTTTTTTTCCGTGCAGGGGATGCGGTCTTGGGCGATCTCCATAAGCTACCGTGGGAAGATTTCCCGATAAGTTACCGATAGCGTATAGAGGCGATTCGGGTCAGAGGGCAGGAGTTATCGGTCAAGGGATTTGACGTTTACATCGCGATTTTGCGAAAAGGTCTCGACGCAACAGTCTGCCTCGAGTCGCCGTCCGGGCAACTCGACTTTGGTATCGCGCTCCCGTGTCGACAGTTTTTCTGTCGGCACTCTCGGTTTCGTTTCTGATCGCGCTGCGTAAGCGCGCGTTATCGAGTACGCTTCGGTAAGTTTGTCGTGAAATGTGTGTGTGTGGGATCGGGATCGGGAGGAGGGAGAATGAGTAGACCGGTGCTGAACGAAGGATGAACGAATTAAAGAGTTTATTAAAATTATTTGATTTAAGATATGAGACGTCTTGATTTGATGATAGCTTCGTTCCGAGTAGAAATTCTTCTAGCCTGTCTGAGTTACGACCTAGTAACTGGCTCGCCCAATTGAGCTCATACGAAGTGACCAATGGTTGGCTCGCTATGAGCTAGTAATATTGTGAATGTTTTGTTATCCAGCCCTTGTCTAGTCACTGCCCTGCTGATCTTGGTCACAAATGACAAAGTGAGGTTATGTGACTACGTATAGTTTTCTCGAGCGAATGGCTGATGGCTGGCTAGCTAACTTGAGTTTTAGATGGCTTTGCAAGAGAAAAACATGCTCAAGTGGGCATGGCGCCATGACCTAGCGAACACTAGCTAACTGCGGCTCTGCACCCCTTGGCTAGTCACTGCTCATGCGATCTTGGTCACAAATTACAAAGTGTGGTTATGTGACTACATGTAGTTCCATCGAGCGATTGGCTCATGGCTGACTAAGCAACTTGAGCTACAGATGGTGTTGCGAATGCAAGCATTCTCATGGCGAGATTCCTACTTGCAAGTAGTTATCTCGCCATGACTTAGCCAGCTATGCGGCTGTGCACCTCTTGGCTAGTCACTGCCCAGCCGAGCTTGGTGACGAGTGAAAAAGTGTGGTTATGTGACTACGTGTAGTTCTATCGAGCGATTGGCTCATGGCTGGCTAAGCAACTTGAGTTACAGATGGCGTTGCGAATGCAAAAATTCTCAAGTAGGTATCTCGCCATGACCTAGCCAGCTAACTGCTGTTGTGCACCCCTTGGCTAGTCACTGCCCAGCCGAGCTTGGTGACGAGTGAAAAAGTGTGGTTATGTGACTACGTGTAGTTCTATCGAGCGATTGGCTCATGGCTGGCTAAGCAACTTGAGTTACAGATGGCGTTGCGAATGCAAAAATTCTCAAGTAGGTATCTCGCCATGACCTAGCCAGCTAACTGCTGTTGTGCACCCCTTGGCTAGTCACTGCCCAGCCGATCTTGGTCACAAATGACAAAGTGTGGTTATGTGAATACGTGTAGTTCCATCGAGCGACTGGCTCATGGTTGCTTGAGCAATTTGAGTTACGGATGATGTTGCGAATGGATAAAATCCTCAAGTCGGTATCTCGCGATGACCTAGCCAACACTTCCCAACTGCGGCCGCACTAGCCGGAATAAATGATCGGACAAATACAATTCAAGGGTATGTAATTCTATGCGATTATCGCTCTCAATGCGAACGCAATTGAGTCATTGATCCGATAATGTTATTTACATTTGTTAATCCACCCATTTTTCAATAATCTGACATTGTGTAGTGTAACATATGTAGACGATAAGAAAATTCAGAAATTGAACAAGTAGAATTGGCTCAGTGGACAACGTCACAACTCATCACCCAGAGGTCCAGGGATCGAAACCACGTTACGGCGCAAGCGTTTGTCTGAAATCATTCAAAATTGAACCATTAATATATTTACAGCGCAAATGTCACAACCCTAATTAATAAACAACGAAGAATATCGTAAAAGGGTCCAATGATGTAAATAATGTGCAAAAAAAAATCACGAAAATATAAATATATAGTCGCAAATATTTTTTTATCTAGTCACCACCTAATTTTTTGTTCCCAATCGCTAGCTGAAAAAAGTAAGTCATGGCTAGGTCAGAAATATAATACAGCCGTGGAATATTTCTTTCTATCTGGTCACCATCTACTTTTTTGTATTCAGTCACTAGAGGGGCAAAGCGTTACAAGGCTGGGTAGTCAATCGCTAAGACGGCTAGCTAATGGCGATTCGAAACGTTACTTTACTAGCAAGTGGCTAGGCGGTGATGAGTTACGTTTTCCACTCCGGGTCCAAACTGTCATCGTCGTTGCCGTAACGATGATGCTTCGTATGCACCCGCTCACTTGCTTGTCAACTACATTCACTCAGGAGCGAGAAATGCATCGGCGTATCCTTATCCCTCATATATAAACATATATTCATATACAATATCCCCAGACGATTCGACGGGCATTAAAAGAAAGTGGATCGAAAGTGGCCGAGTAGTCAGGAAAAAGCAATTCATTAATGAGACAAATAGACGAAAACATCTACAATTGGCAAAAGAATTCAGCAGTAAAGATGGAGCCTCGTGGAATGACGTAATCTTTTGCGACGAAATCAAATTCAACATTTTTCTGTTCGATGGACGGGCTATGGTGTAGCGTAAACCTAATAAGGAGTTGAATCCGAAGAAATTACGCGTTTGAGCACGGCAATGGGAGTATACTAGCCTGGGGGTATATTTCGACTGGTGGTGTCGGCAAATTCGTTTTTAATTGTGGACAAAAATAAATACTTGTAGTTATTAAAAGATAATTTAATACAAAGTGCTACGCAAAAAGGTATTGAAAGAACATTCAAATTCTATCAAGATAATGATCCGAAGCACAAAGCTCGCATTGTACAAGAATAGGTTGTCATATACTTGTCCAAAAGTCCTGCATCCTCCGCCATAATCTCCAGACTTGACCCCATTGAAAATCTATGGAAAGAATTGGGCCAATGAATTCGATCAACGCTCACACTTGTGAAAGATAAATTGAACATGAAGTTACGGGAAGAATAGCAACAAATACGTTCAGAATCCTTTAAAAAAACTATTTCAAATATGCCGAAAGGTCTGAAACACGTCGAAAATAAAAAAGGATAGCCACTAAATATTAAAAGTTCGTTGATTATTGCAAATCCTGTCGTTTTTTATAAGTGTCCGAATATTTTCGTTACTCACTACATATATAACCCCCCCCCCCTCCGCCCCTCGATGTGTGTGTTGCAATAAAGGCAGACCACTAATTCAATCGAATCTACAAATATTTGACTCTACACAAATTCGATTTATTTTAAATTAAAAAATTAAATATTAGTGGATTCAACTAAATTATTTTTTAACAGATGAAACCGAATCACATATTTATTAGGAATAACTAAAATATTTTGTTATTAGACCATATTAAATAGATCTTGATTTGAATGAATAAATGCAGCCAAAATAAATAATTCCAATAATGGAATGCAATAGGAAAAATTTGATTTCACGAAAAATATAGTTAATTAAAATGTTTAAAAATCAAATGGACGCATCTAGTTATTATTAATAGAATTTTTCTGTCAGTCTAGATTTCTATAGATTTATCTATAGATCTATTACATGTCATACTATAGATTTGTTCAATCATAACCTATATATGTGCGTATGTGTGTGTCTTCTTCTCTCTCTCTCTCTCTCTCTCTCTCTCTCTCTCTCTCTCTCTCTCTGTCTCTCTTTTGTTCATATTTCCGTTGCTTACTTGTTAAGAGCCTTTCCTTTGCACTATATACATCTTAGTTTAACTTCCTTTTGCGACCTCATACGAACTGCGCTCACGAATACAGTCCTTCTCGGCTATTGAGGACAATGTAAGGACTTAATGTAAGTCTCGCACACCTATCATCGTGATCAGCTACCGACCTGCGAATACGTGTACGCTGTCACCATGCACTCGCATTCTTTTACCTGCATTAAGGGGTTAGGCCACACTAGAGGCCGAAAAATAGGCTTTTTGGGGATTTTTTTTCAGAAAAACTACAAAATAAATCGAGATTACAAAAAAAGAGTGTTTATCATACATATCAGTGATTGTATACAAAAATTTTTTTGAAGCGATTAATTTAAAAATGCCGGCTGTGCAGTGTTTTTGCGATGACGTCTCCGTTTTCCAGGGTCCACGGCCGGACAAACAGCTAATGTAATTTTTGAATTATAATGAGCCAATGATTTTTTTTCGATTATATATAACTGCTATAGGAGTACGTAAGATTCGATTATAGATTTATAGATATAGATATATATAGATTTTTCGATGTAATGATTGTTGGCCAAATGGCGCCGTTCTAAAGTAGAAAGTGAACAATTTTCCTAAAAAATCATACAATCTAAAGTCAGATAATTGTTAACAACAAATGAACTATGGAATGTAAAAAAAAGTTCTACGTTCTTCCATAGACAATGTATTTTTCAAGATATATTCAACATTTCAAGCGAATCGGTTGAAAACTGTCTGAGTTATGGTTCTCAGACCATTTCTCCCACCTTGTTAAGATCGTAGTGACATATGCTTCAAATGTTTGCGAAAAATTGCAGGGCAAGCCATAACTTGTACAGATTGTGAAAATATTTTCCGGGCAGGCTGCTGTGTCGCTTATCTCGCATGTCGTAGTGCAAATGCCTGCTGTGTCAAAAATCTTAAGAATTATTGGCCGGAATTTCTTGCTAAAAAGTAAGAGGATTCTACAGCTGCACAGTGTGCTTCTGGTCAAACCGAAACTGCGGGTCTTGATACTATTTTTTGTCAAGCTGCGCGCCAACTATCACGCCGTGCAGATGCTTTAGAAAGCTCTGAGGAGTCAATAAAATACGTCGGCGACATGGATAACCATTTATTAGAAAAAATTATGCAGACCATGAAGGAAACAAACGAAAGTAATTTGAAACTCTCGGATATTATTGCACGACAGACCGTTACAAATGACGATATTGCGAAAAAATTAAATAGTCATCCAGAGCTCGTAGCTAAGGTAGAGAGCAAGTAGAGGCTATTGTCCAATTGCAAGCCACGAACGCTCGCATCCTCCACGAACTTGAGCAACATCGATCGGTGTCACGCAGCAACAGGACTCATATTTCGACTGAATTATTACATACTGGAATGCCGTCAGCTCTCTCAGATACGCACGAGATGATGGTGCAGAAAGTATTAGATGCACTGGAAATTAGCCATTTGCTAAGTAATGTCCTCGATATTCGGGTTTTACCGCGAAGAGGGTCGACTGTGGTGGGTAAAGGCGTGCCCGGGTCGGCGAACTCTCCGTCAGAATTAGTAAAGCCGCTATTAGTCAAGCTCAAATCTTCTCAAGTCCGTGACTATATTATTGCTAAAAAGCGCGAAACAAAAAAAGATTTATTTATACGCGAAGTATTCGGTCTTGATCAGCCTCGTCGCATCTACGTAAACGAGTTTTTACCATCCAATAGATATCAGCTTCTGAGAAAAACTAAAGCTAGGGTTGCCTCGGCGAGCTACAATTACATATGGGTACGTTAAGGTATTATCCGAGTTTGTAAGGGTGATGGAGTCCATGCTTTTGAGATCCACTCGGATGAAGACCTTAATAAGATTGTATGATGTAGGATAATTCGAAATGATCGACTCGATAAGCGAGAAGGCGGTGTGATCTTATATATTCACAACTCACTTAGTGCCAAAGTCCTTGCGACGTCATCAGCCCATTTCGATAATGCACCAGAATTTATGTTAGTTGATATCTGCTATCCGAATGGGCAACCAGTGCTTTTCGCCTCAGTTTATAGTGAACTCGGATGCTACGCATCACACAGCTAACTCTGATTCATTACTAGATGTTATTATGCTTAATTCGAGCGGAAAGGTTCGCACGTTTTCCAAATCAGGTGCCCCGTTCATTGCGGCTCATGATCTGCTTGAAATAAGTTACAAACTCGGTGAAAAAACATTACCAGGTTGTAGCATCATGCGCCGCAATTTTAAGCACTTCAATCCAGAAGCTTTCTCAGCTACGGTGTCTCAACTCCTACAAGATGATCATGCCGCTTTACCAAGCGGAGTCGTATCAACAGTTTACATCGACCAGCTCTGGGCAAACCTAAATGGCGTTCTTCCAAAATCGATAGAACTGCATGCGCCATGAACAAAAATTTGAGCTAATAAACCCAATGTACCGGGTTGACATCAGCCCTTAGATGGCGTTCCCATGTCCGTAATTTACTCTATAAACAAGCAAAGCGGTCAGGAAATGTACTTGGGATGGCACTTTACAGGCAATATCGCCCGGCGTTGGCTGCAGACATGCGCATGGCCGAATCGGAATATCACTTGAAACGTCTGACAAGCATAACAGATCCAAAACGCTTATGGAGAGAATTGGCTACCCTTGGCTTGGTAAAATCTATTGTATCTTCTCCCCTTAATTATTTCACTGCTGATCAACTCAATAGTTCTTTTGTTGCTGTTTCTAACGCGCTTTCTGAAATCCACTATACCAGCTTTTTCAAACTTTAAATACGCTACCTCCCTATTTGTAAACTTTTAACTTTTCCGGGATTTCAGAAAATAGAGTAAGGTCGCTCATTTCTTCATACTTCACACCTTCCCACTCTACTGGGCCAGATGGGGTTCCTTCTTCTGCCATAGTCTCTCCTTCCACCAGCTTTCCGGCCTCGTGGAAGCGTGCCTATATCCGACCTCAACTGAAAATTAATCCGCCACTATCCCCTTCCGATTCTAGGCCAATTTCGAATCTATCTGAAGTCTCTAAACTTTTTGAAAAAATCGGTCACAATCAACTCACTAGTTATTTACAGCAAAATCAGATTCTTGATAGCAGACAATCAGGCTTCAAAAAAGAGATTCAGCACCCAGACGGTACTACTAAGG
This sequence comes from Ophion slaviceki, assembly GCA_944452715.1. Lineage (NCBI taxonomy): Eukaryota > Metazoa > Arthropoda > Insecta > Hymenoptera > Ichneumonidae > Ophion > Ophion slaviceki. Next base: position 5,150 of record CALYCA010000172.1, on the reverse strand, counting down.
TTATGTGGTGACATCGAGAAAGGTGTTGATGACAGACAACTCACATTACTTGTTCTATTTGACTTCAGCAAGGCCTTCGACACAGTGGTGCCCGCTCTTCTACTAGCTGAGCTACGCCATATAGGACTTGGTGACACCGTGTTAGACTGTTTTGCTTCCTATCGGTCCGGAAGATCTCAAGCACTTCTAAACAATCAAGGCGACATTTCTAGTCGGCAGCTTACCGCGGCAGGCGTTCCACAGGGTTCATTTTTAGGTCCGTTATTATCTGCGCTATTCATCAACGACATCAGTCGTGGTCTAAATACTCACAACATTTAGTGTTCGCTGACGATACGCAAATATATCTCAGCTGCCCTCCAACTGAATTGGTTCGTGGAATCTCACTCGTCACGTACGATGTTGAGATAATTGCTCAATATTCAGTCAGAAACGGTCTCAAACTTAATTTGGCAAAATCAATTTGGTAAAAATAACGCATAAATCAATTGAAATCCAAAATACTTATACTGGGTAGTGGCAGGTATCTAAACTACATTGACACCGACACCTTACCCCTGATAAAAGTCCAAGGCGTGTCTATCCCGTACGTTAAGGAGGCGCGAAATCTAGGTGTAATTTTTTAGTCAAATCTATCTTGGCGAGCACAGGTTGTATCCATCTCAAGGAAAGTCAATTTTTCCCTTCACAGGCCAAAAATTCGATAGACAATCCCTGTCGCGCGATCTCGGGATCTCACTAGTCGTCTCGCTTTTCTTTCCTCTAATTGACGACTGTTGCTTGGTACTCAGAGACGTAACGGCTGAATTAAATCTGCTACTGGAAAGATTAATCAATAGTTGCATTCGTTTTATTTTTAATTTACAACGTGACACTCATATTACTCCTTATCGCAGAAGACTAGGCTCGCTTACAATTCGATCGCGTAAAATGCACTTTCTCGGCATTATGGCCTATGGTGTTATTCAAGGAGAGTCACTTGAATATATTCGTGAGATATTTCATCGTCCTCCGGTACCTGCGCGCTTTACTCGCGGCCCTCTTGCCCAACATACATTCCTCATTCCATTGTGCCGAACTGCGACATATCAACATTCTTTTAGCGTAGCAGCTACCTATTTTTGGAATTCTCTGCCAGCGGATATTGTAACTGCATCCTCAAAATCTATCTTCAAGGAACGCCTTAATCTATTTCTGTTTGAATCTGATGCAAATTTTCCAGCTTCTGCGGGCGAGTAAATGGCTATGACAGGTTACATTGTATTTAACCGTTGCGTTTCTTCCTATTGTGACATATTGATAAGCTACGTATTTCGATGTAACTGGCGACTGTATTTTAGTTTATTTTAGTTTAATTTAATTTTAATTTACTTTATATATGTATAATATACGCGCTTTTGTGTCATCTTGCGTCTTTTTTGACACATATCGAAATGAAACTGATTTTAGATTAAGGCTTGGTTCATCGTGAACCTTCGTTGAGTTAGACTTATAAAACTGCGCATTATTACTTTGCTCTGAGATATGCATTTTTATTTTAAAAAAAATCAGAGAGCACTGTTATTTCAATAGTTTGTATTCTTATTTTGCCCAAAATTGATTGTACTAGGGCATAAATAAAAAATCATTCAATCTCTCTCTCTCTCTCTCTCTCTCTCTCTCTCTCTCTCTCTCTCTCTCTCTCTCTCTCTCTCTCTCTCTCTCTCCCTCTCTCCCTCTCTCCCTCCCTCCCTCTCTCCCTCTCTCCCTCTCTCCCTTTCGGTCACATCGCAGGGAAATGCTCGAGCAATGCACGATGCGGGCATTGTGGTGGATGTCATGAGATGCGGGAATGTTCAAACAGGAACTATCAATCGAGCTGTGTAAATTGCAAATCCGCTAAGCTGGACGACAGACATTCCGCACTAGACGGAAAGAAATGCCCAATCCTCAAAAGGCGTATTGAAGAAAAAGTCAGTCTGACCGAATACCTGTAATGTCTCCTTCCTCATCTCCAAATCGTGCCAGCCTGAAGTTCGCTCACATCAATGTCCAATCTCTACTCGCTAAGGATCATTTCGAATGCCTTAAGGCTAGCATCACCCGCCATCAGGCTCACATCATCTGCCTCTCTGAAACCTGGCTTAAGCCTGAAATACCTGACAGCATGGTTGAACTGCAGGATTTCAAGATCTTCAGATGTGACAGGCTGGATCGCATTGGAGGCGGTGTCGCCATCTATATTCACCACTCATTAAAAGCAAAAACTGTTCTTGCCTCAGCTGGGATCTCATCCGATGGACCGGAATTTTTATTTCTCGAGTTATCTGGCTCTGGCGGCCCGAAGACCCTGATCGCAACAATCTACAGACCACCTAAGACCAAAGAATTATCCTCTTTCACCACATCTTGCAATAAGCTTCTACCACTCTACCTCAATTTCGCTCTCCTTGGCGACCTCAACCTAAATATGAACTCATCCACACATGACAGTCTCTTCCTCTCTCGATTCATTCAAGCCAACAATCTATTTTTAGTTCCCTACAATCCCACTCATCATACTCTCACATCCCACACTCACATTGATCACAGCATCGTCGATCGGCAAGAAAAAATTCTCGATTATGGACAGGAACCTGTCTCTCTATCTGGGCACGATCTCATCTGGTTCACGTACAACAGTAAAATCGATGACGTACTCCCCAATGAGCTCCTGAGACGCGATTACCGCAACTTCGATACGCAAGCTTTCGAATCCAACCTTTCCTCTATTAACTGGACACCTCTCTTCGAAAATCCCTCGATCGATTTCAAGGTCTCATACCTCAACACCATACTCACCGAATGTCTGGACGAACTTGCTCCACTGCGATGCTTCATTCCAAAGCACAATCCATCTCCGTGGTTAACCGATGATATCAAGCAAGCTATGAGAGACAGAGACAAAGCATGGAAACTTTTCACCAGCCACAGAAGAAATGATGCTCGCAACACTTCACCGCACTACGCAGACATCAGCAACGACACCATCATCCTCAAGCTACAAGCCGAATATAAAAGCCTAAGAAACAGTGTTCAATCACGAATCCGGAAAGCCAAACACGACTTTTATGCCCAAGCTCTCGAAAACGTCAAAGATGCAGGAACTGCATGGAAGCGCCTACGGCAACTTGGGATCCTCCGCTCTAAGGGTGACAAAAGCCCTCCAGTCGTGTCGGTCGACGACCTTAATATGCACTTCTCCTCCCTTGGATCTCGCACCACCGACAGCACTGAGGCTCTACAACTCGATTATGATGGAACGTACCGAGACTCGCTTTTTTATTTCGGGGACATTTCCCCTTCAATCCTTCTAAATGCCCTTCGCCAAGCCTCCTCGGAAGCAGTCGGGGTTGATGGAATCCCATTGAGAGTCCTGCGCCTCGCGATGCCCGCCATCCTTCCTATCGTATTGCACATTTTCAATTTCTCCCTTCAACATGGCACTTACCCACTCATCTGGAAGAAGGCCTTAATCAAACCTATAGCTAAAGTAAAATCCCCCACATCTCCCTCTGACTACAGACCCATCTCACTCTTGTGCTCCTTGTCTAAACTCCTAGAACGAATTGTTGCAAATCAAATAACAGACTTCCTTGAAAACAATAACCTCGTTGATCCCTATCAATCCGCGTACCGCAAAGGCTTCAGTACTCAAACCGCCCTCCTCCGGCTGACCGACTACATACGAAACGGCATTGACGATAGAAAAGTTACCGCGATGGTTCTGTTCGACTTCTCTAAAGCCTTCGACATGGTCAACCACGGCATCCTGTTAGAAAAACTCAAACTGCAGCAGTTCTCAGTTTCCGCTATCAAATGGATCAAATCGTACCTCTCAGACAGATTTCAAGCTGTCCTTGGTTGTTCTGGTACTCGCTCCAGCTGGGCATCTCTCAGGACCGGCGTCCCTCAAGGCTCGGTTCTGGGTCCCCTTCTATTTACAGTCTACCTGGCCGACCTCAGATACGCGCTCGCCTCAAGCGACCATAACCTCTATGCTGACGACCTCCAAATTTTTCAGCAAAGCTCAGTCTCAGACCTTGAACACTGCATAGCCAAACTAAACAAGGACATCATTCTAATTAGGATCTGGACTGCTATCAACAAGCTCTCGCTCAACACCTCTAAAACGCAGGCGATCATCTTTGGCAGTAGACCTTACATACGAGCTCTTGACCTTTCCTCACTGCCTCACATTATTAACGGGAATGATGCAGTCGCATACAGCTCAACGGTTAAAATCCTGGGTGTCTGGATTGACGATGTTCTCCGGTGGAAAGACAACGTCATCAATGTCGCCAAACGTTCCAACTCACGCCTCTACCAGTTGAAAGTCTGCCGCAACTTTCTTTCATGGCAAACACGAGTTAGGCTCATCAACGTGCTTATCCTACCGCTCTACGACTACTGCTGCATTGTCACCTTGGGGATCGCTAACGAATACAATGAAATCCTGAGAGTCGCCCTCAACTCTTGCGTTCGTTTCATCTATGATTTGCGCTGGGACACGCACATCTCACCTTACTGGTCCAGGCTTAATCTACCCAGCCTCCAGGAAAGACGCGAATACTACACGCTGAATCTACTACACCAAGTACTCTCAACCGGCCGACCTGCTTACCTCAGACACACCTTCACCATCATCAACGTCAACAACGACATGCGTCTCCGCGAACGACCTCATCGTCTCTACATCCCGCACTTTCGCACGGAGTATATGCGACACTCTTTCCGTATCACAGCAGCTTACCTGTGGAATGCTCTCCTGGTATCAAATACTCATTTGACTCGAGCGACTTTTCGCGATGTCTTGAGAACATTGACCAACTCATATTCAGAACTTTGATCACTTGTTTCATAACTCGCCGATTCCAATTATGGCACCGGTGTTTATTCTATTTTACTCAGCGGTACCCAACTTCTCCTGCCATTCTCTTGCACTCCTAACCTTAATTTTAACTTTTATCTACTTTACTACAATCTGTTTATATAGACTCACTGTTTCCTTATTTCTTTATGCAAAATTTATATTGTCACCAATCGCTACCGTTAAGAATCATGTACGTTTGTTGTGTGCCAGAGGACTAATTTGTCCTAGAGCACAATAATAATAATAAATCAAATAAAAA
>CALYCA010000171.1:0-27092 GCA_944452715.1 Ophion slaviceki | reverse complement strand
AAACCTTTTTAATCGATCAATATACCATCTTAAAGAACACATCTTGAAGAACTTTCAGTAATTTTTTTATTGAAAAATATTACATTGTTTAGTGGCAAATGGCCGTCAATGAAATAATGTTTTTATATACACGGTTTTCGGTGACCAACATTGCGGCGAAGTGGATCATCTGAAAAAAAAATGCGGATGGATTTAGTCAAATATAAGTATAAACTAGTCTTTAATCGAAGGATTTTAAAAAATATTCATTTTTCACAAAATGGCGGACAGTCAAAGTTAATGGTTCGATTTTAACGAAAAAAATCGAATTAAAGACTTCATTTTTATGTATTAAATAAGCCTGCAAAATTTTAATCTTGGTCACCGACTTCAGAAATGCCATTTTGAGAAAAACGCGTTTAAAGTTTCAATTTCAGTTTACACGAAGAAAATATTTTTTTTTTGTAAACTTACATAGAGTCATCTATTTCGGGCCCATACAGAAGTATGGGCCGGATACTTATACTTCAAAAAAAAGCAATAAAAAAAATCGATCTTTTCAAAATCGCAATTGGGGTAACCCCTTAAAAACTTTAAACGCTTTTTTCTCGAAACTACTCTTTTCATCCTGGTTGAAATAAAATCTCGAGTTCTATTCAACCGATTGACTTCAAATTTGGTGTGGACCTTCAGTATATATCCCTCTGCCGTACCTAACTTGGACATTGCGAAATCATCATTATTATTATTAACAAAAAATTTGAACTCCGAAAAATGGGGCGAAAAATTAACTTTTTCCAGACAGTTGCCGTTGGAAAAAATTCTTCACTTCGGAACATTAAAATTCCGAATTTTAATGTTCCGGAATTCAAGATGGGGCTGGGTTGAAATTCCGAACTTTGAGTGGTCAGAATGCTCAAAACTTCGGGAGAATAGTACCCCGAGAGATCAAAATTTTGAAAGAATTTTACACGAAAGACCAAAACTCCGAAAATCTTAACACCGTCAAAATTCGGCTATGGAAGTGTTAAAAGTTAAAAAATTTCAATAAATCAACGAATTATTTCAATAATTTTTTTATATTAAAAAGTGATTTTGCGTCTATTTTGAAATTTGTCCAGACAATGTTATACGTTCTACACCATTTACAGTCAACTGTTTAAAATTCGTAATCTTAATGTTCCGAAATTACAAGGTCCGTCAAGGTTATGCCAGCGAAAGTCTACACAGTTGACTGTAAATGATGTAGAACGTATAACATTGTTTAGACAAATTTCAAAAATGACGTAAAATCACTGCTTAATAAAAAAAAAATTCTTGAAATAATTCATCGATTTTTTTGGTCTTTCGTGTAAAATTCTTTGGGAGTTTTGATCTTTCGGGGTAGTATATTTTCGGAGTTTTGAGTGTTCTGATCATTCACCATTCGGAATTTCAACCCAGTCCCGTTCAGATTTTCAGAGTTTTGGTCATTCGGGTAAAATTCTTGTAATTGGGGATTTTTTTCAGAAAAACTACAAAATAAATCGAGATTACAAAAAAGGGTGTTTATCGCACATATCAGTGACTGTATACAATAATTTGTTTGAAGCGATTAATTTCAAAATGGCGACTGTGCAGCGTTTATCTCAAAACTGCATTATTTAAGTTGGCCGGAATCATAAGTCAGACAATTTTCAACCGATTCACTTGAAATGTTGAATATATGTTGAAAAATGCATTGTCGATGGAAGTACGTAGGATTTTTTTTTATATTGCATAGTTCATTTCTTATTGACAATTATCTGACGATTTTCAAGCAAATTTTTGGAAAGTGAAAAATTTTGTCAGACAATTGTTAATAACAAATTAACTATGCAATATAAAAAACCCTACGTACTTCCATAGACAATGTATTTTTCAAGATATATTCAACATTTCAAGTGAATCGGTTGAAAATTGTCTGAGTTATGTTTCTGGCCAACTTAAAAAGTGCAGTTTTGAGATAAACGCTGCACAGCCGCCATTTTGAAATTAATCGCTTCAAAAAAATTATTGTATACAGTCTCTGATATGTATGATAAACATCATTTTTTGAAATCTCGATTTATTTTATAGTTTTTCGAAGAAAAAACTCCCCAAAAAGCCTATTTTTCGGCCTCAAGAGTGGCCTAACCCCTTAATCAAGAAAATTGATTTTATTGACTTTAAATTGATGACTGGGAGCTTTAGAATCATGACAACCGCATCAACTCTTTTCTCCACGCCTATTTTCAGAGGCTTATAGATTTTTTCATCAAAATTTTTTTACCACCACATTTTTTGTTGTATGTTCTTCAAACATAAAAAAAACTGTGAAAAATGGCCAGTAATAAAAACATATATTTTTAATCAATCCCAAAAAATGTCCGAAATGTAGACCTCTAGCCTAGAATACCCCGTTAAAGGATCTGTCCCTCCAGACATTGCGCTCGAAACATCCAATTTCCAAACTGTTAAGCATCCCACCCGGCAATTTCGTATGGAGATGAATCAACGCAAAAATTATCACTATTTCGAAAAACAACATTCTCTCGTTTCTCACGAAAGAAATATTATAATACAGCTAGGGTGTTGTTGAACAGCTATTTTTCGACATCCTCTTCGATTCCTTTTTCAACATGCTTGAAGAAGATCCAACTGTCCCCCTATCGCTTTTATAATACAGGCATCATGGACCGTGTTTCCTGGTGATTTTTTTCGCATCATCATCCATTGGAACGCCTTTGACAGCAGCTTTGCTCGATGCACAATCCACCCAATTTATTTCGCAGTTCAAAATAACTCGATCGGCCCTCCTTTGGCATGTAAAGCGTATTTCCTACGCGACGTAGATCGGCGAAAGGATAACCCGCATACAGTGAGTCCAGTCTATTCTCAGAAGCCGAAGAAAGTCTTTGCGCAATCGCTTTCATAATCAGTAACAACGAGAAATTCGCCAAAGATCTAGATCCCTCGAGGATCAGGGGAGGTTTTGCGGTAAAGAGGAGAATGAAGACAGCAAGACAGATATAGAGAGAGAGAGAGAGAGAGAGAGAGAGAGAGCAGAGGCACTGGTGTGGTCCAGCGGCAGCTGTTCATGTTCCGCGTTCAGTTTCTGATCTTCGTCCTCCAAATCCCATTAAATCCTCAAGGATTCGTGGCGATGTCCAGCGAGCGTAAAGGTCTGTGTGAGCGCGAAATGGGTGGACGCATGGGCCCAGATGTCACCATGCATGTCCAGCAAACGGCTATGCGTATGAGAATACCCGCGCACCCACACATTCCAACATACGTGGATCCGCGTGTATGCGCCGGACGGTTTTTCTGGCTGTTCACGAGGATCGTTGCGTTTTTCGGCTGGCCACAAATCCGATCGTGGACGAGCGCGCAAAAATCGATTTCATGGCTCCTCGAGTTTCCACTTTGCCGCTTTTTTCCTCGCTCCAACGATCAATCGCGCGATCCTCGCACGCCCGTCTTACGCTTTAAGGGTCGTTTTTGCTCGCGCAACTTATCGCGAGTCGTCGAGCACCAATGGCCAAGTGCGCTCGACCGATTATTATACACGACCACCGAAGATTCCACGTGTTTTCTTCAACCAGTGGTTTCACGATCGAGAAAACGTCGCGAAAGACCATCAAGATCATTGCCCCATTGAGTTGGGTTCTCATACGTATGCACGTGCATGACGGTGGTTGTAATGTCCTGCGAAAGCTTCTGACCGTATGATGCTGTAACAGGGAGTACATTCCATTAGCGGATCAACGGCCAATAGATCCGTTGCATCTTAGGGATCCATAGGCCGCGGGAGCATGCATTTTGGACAGCTACCTATTCAGTTGATGGCTTTTCCTCGATGTACAGAGTGACGGGATTTTCAAACCGACACGCAACTCTTCCGCAATACTCTCTTTTCCGCATAGTCACTCGACATTTTTGCAGGGCCCTTGCAAAGCTGCTACCTTTCTCGGGATCGTTTCCTGCTAATGTCCTACCTTCTAGCGCAGTTTGCCTTTGATTTGCCCGACTCTTGCGGAATACGTATCTTCTCGGGTTTTGGACAATTGGACGTGCTCCCGATCGTTTACTCGAGCCTGCACGTGGTACTTGCCGAAGGGACGAACCCTTTCAACGTATGTTGGATTTCAGTCTTTGGGAGGGAAAAAAAACGATCGGCAGAGTCGAGAGGGCTCTGTGCGCACACTCGAAGGATTCTTTTCTTTGCTCGGAGTTTCGTTGGATCGACGTCTCGAGAATGACTGGCCAATTTTTCGAGATACTGCGGTTTTTCGAGAGCCCGTTTGCTCTTACGGAAAATGGGATGAAAGGAAAACCAGTTAGCCAGATATATTCGTATGTTGGTTCGGGAAAAAGTCGAATACTCTTTCGGCTTCCGAGACTATCAAGCCCTGAGAAAGCTCCTACACGTGGGCAGCGGTAAAACGCATAACTCGCGTGTTTGCTCGCCCTGCGGGCAGTCGGGAGGTGAAAAAAAGCGGCAAGAGTCCGAGGGAGAGCGAGTCGGTATATTCGTACTCGAGACCGTATTGTCCCGTTTTCGAGGTGGCAATTTGTATGCTTTTGTGCGCTGACTGAGAGGACTCGTAGACGAGCCCGCTATCTGATGAGTGAGAAGATTTTACAACGATCCGAAGTATCTGCATGTGTGTATTATACACTTTTATTTTCATTTTTGATTTCTCGATTGTACGCGCAGAAAAAGAAACAGCTGCCCTTAACAACGCACCAGTGGGAGACCCTCTCGTTTTCTTCGTTGTTTCTTTGCTACGATGAAGCGTGTAAAGGCTCGAGCACCCCCGCGACGAATATCCGCTCCGCGAGGCATTTGTGCGAAATGAAACGAATTTAAAATAAATAAATAAAATACAAAGAAAATAAATGAAAATAAATGAAAATTCTTAATAGTTTCAGGGAGGATAGCACTGCCGAAAAGTGTCGTTTTTTCGAGTTTTTCTGTCTAGCGGATTATTAATTTCGAATTTGGAAAAAAGGTACGTTATTAATCATACGTTGAAATAATTTCGCGCAAATTCTTATTTTCCTGAAGAATAAAAAATGAACAACGTTATTGAGGTATAATAAAGCCTCTGTATAAAAAATGCGGTCCAACGGCCCGCTCGATAACTTGACAATGGTAGATCTGAAAAATAAAAAAAGAAAGTTTTGTAATTCATATAAATATAGTTCTTGTGGTACGGAGCCGTTTTTCGAGAAGGAAAATCTTTCACAAAATAGCGGGTGTTCGAAAATAGTGTTATTTTGGCGAAATTTTTACTTATATTCGGGGGCTTAAAAAATACTGAATAAAAAGAGGCCAAGTACAATGATTACAGAGCATCATTATCTTAGTTGTTTTTCCGGATTTTTTTGTCTACTAGATTATTTATTTGGGACGTGAAAAAAAGGTATGTTACTAAGCTCATATTGAACTTATTTCGTGTAAATTTTTATTTTCGAAAAAAATTAAAAAATAATAACGTTGTTGACGTATAATAGAGTCTCTATATTAAAAATGCGGTCTACCGGCCGGATCGATAATTTGACGATGAGAAATCTGACGAATAAAAATAAAAATAAAATTTACAATCTACATACCTAACTGTAATTCCCGGTGTACGTAGCCGTTTAAAAAAATTACAAAATGCTGGATGTTCTAAAAAAATGTAATCTTGGCGAAATTTTTACTTGTATTCGAGGGCTTAAAAAATACTAAATAAAAAAAACGGCCAAGTAAACGATTCCAGGGCATAAGTCGTTTTCCGAGTTTTTTTGTCTACTAGATTATTTATTGTGGATTACGAAAAAAAGGTATGTCACTAAGCCTACATTAAAAGTATTTCGTGTAAATTGTTATTATCCAAAAATAAATAACAAATTATCAACATTATTGAGGTATAATAGTCTCTATATAAAAAATGTAGTCCAACGGCGAAAAATCTGAAAGATAAAAATAAAACAGGTTTTATAATCTATATAAATGTAGTTACCAGTTACCGTTCAACAAAAAAATTCACAAAATGCTGGATGTTCTAAAAAAAGTTTAATTTTTGCGAAATTTTGATTTATTTTCGGGGGCTTAAAAAATATCAAATAAAAGAAAAGGCCACGTACAACGATAGTTACTGCAATTACGAAAATGTTGTTTTTTTTAATTCACTATTGGGCAATTATAAATAGAGTCATGATTCTAGCCAGGTCAAAAATGCCGTTTCGAAAAAAACACGTTTGAAAGTTTAAGTATTTTAGTATTTTAAGCGAAAGTAGCACAATGTAAAGTTGCTCCTCCTAAATCGTCTGAAAATTGGTCGATTTCCAAGATTGTAACTTTAAATGTTTCCACATATTCTTGGATCTGTATACTTTGAGAAAATGCAAAAAAAATCGACTTTTAAAATTTTTTATCGACTTACTAGCGTAACATAAACTTGCTCTTACTAAATGGTCTAAAACTAGGCAATTTTCAATATTTCACCTTCCATTTTTTTTTCACATATTCTTGCACACATATACTTCGAAAAAATGAAAAAAATCGTTTTTTTTTTCACCGTTCACAGTGGCTTCCCGCCTCAAAAATAAAATAGTAAATAAAATACCTGAAATGAAAGAACACTGTTCAGCCAGAAAAATAATTTTCAAACACTTCCCCGACCTCTAATAATTACCACAAACTGAAACATTCGGAATTGTCTGAAAAGCCTCTTATTTTCCACTTTGAAAAATCGTGTCTAAAAACGGCGTAAAATCCCAAACGCTCCAGGACCACGAAGATGATCTCCAATTCGTCATCCTGTTGCAATCCGATGCTACCTTCCTCCACTGGCTGAACGAACGTTAGGCTACTCTTCAACCCTTTCTCGCACTCGATCGTCCCGCTTTTCGCTATTTTCCTCGCCCCCTCCCCCGGCTCTCCCGCAATACTCGATCTATTGTGAAACGAGAGTTGGTTTGTTCGGGCTGCCCCTGTATACACACGCGCATAGGCAGGTACTCGAATCGCAAATAAGCGAAGGTTTTTGTAGGAGTATAGGAATACGGTGTACACATCCATGAATGAGCGCTTGTCAGGTAGAGCACACACGGAACATTTGGGTATTTCCGATCCATTGAAATTCACCTCGCAACCCTTTTCACGTGCTCATCGCTCTCGTCCTTGTCGTCGATATATGCGTCCATCGTGTGTGCCTTACCTAAGGGCGTTAGTCACGTTCGTTTCAACTCGCAAACGACGCGTTTCGCGACTCTTCGTCTACCAGCTATCGATCCTCGAAGATTTTGATTTTTCACCCCCCACCCCCCCCCCGCTCTCTCATTCCAAAGGGCATTGTGCTCCTGTGACGAGAGTTGCAATGGAAAATTCACGCCTCGACGGATCGAATGCGGTGAAGAAAAAAGAAGCAAAAAAGATTTTAGCCTGACGCTACAGGGGTATAGAAACTTTGTCGAGGGGTTATACAGAAGGACGAGAAGGGTTGTGAGCTCCCGTCCTCGATCAAAATCACCCACTTTTTTTACCCGCTCACAATGTCCTATCGACGTTGTACCTTTGCGTTTACGCGATTGATCTACTTTTTCATAAAATTCACGCGTCTCACCAGGTATGAAAGTTTCCATGGAAAATGCGGTGGGGTAAAAAAAAAGTATCCCTCACCGCAAAGGATCCTAAATTTCGACCAGTCCGGAGGTTTTCCGTGCTCCCTTCTGTCGAGCGTTTTTAGGATCCCCGGAGGATTTTCTCGCTCCGGTCGCATCGATCTCAGATAGGTATCGACTAATCGCATATCCCTTGACGCCAGGACCGCGCCGCCGAGGGAAAACACAAAGAACGATGGGGCCGTGTCCTCTATCGGTCCGCAGAGCGATTGGGAGGAGTTGAGGGAGTAATTAAAAAAATGAACGAGTAAGTGCGGAGCTCTTGCAGGTAAACGTAATACCATTTGGTACACATATATATATATCGTTCAGTATAGGCGTCCTTGTAGTTATCGAAAATCGTAAAAGGTCGAAAAACGCCTACCCGGTACCAGAAGCACCATGGGAAAAATCAAATTCTATTGGAAAAGAATCATCGGCACGAAGCACTTAACGAACTTATTACTAAGCACTTGGTAAAAATCGAGAGAAATCTCCGTCCGGCCGTCTGATGTTTTCCCATATTTCATCTCAAGAGTCCACGACGATAATTCGGAAGCTTGGGCAGAAACTTTCCCACGAAGCAGTTAATCGATAATCGATTTTCGAAGACCGATCGATTGGCAATTTCCCTTTGTTTTTTTTTTCTAAATTTCTCATAAAAAGCAGAATGACCGGAAATCGGTTGAATCGGCCGAAAGATTTTCGTCTTTCTGTCATTAGGCTTGGAAGCATCCGATGTGCTGCCGCGAGGCAACATCCTGGAACCTTTCGTTCACTCTTTCCCACCCATTCGCGAGATACGACATCCTTGTAAAAAAAAAGTTTTATTCATATGTGGATACAATCAGGGTGGCTGAATGAATAATCGAAACAAATCGGCCTAAAAACTCGAAGCCTAACAAGGCTCCTCGCAAATTAGCGTCGTCATAAAAACGTTTAGCCCGTAGCCAACACTCTTTTTCTCGTTCTAGGAAACATATGTTTCCATAGCTTTGTGTATAAAATGACGAAAAAAAAAATTATGTTCTTCCAACGCCAAAACGATCGAGAGTCTCGGGCAATTCGTATTTATGTAAGCGATTTTCTATTCATGCATCTTCGTTTTTGATCCTTCGTCGTTCGTGCGTTGGATCTGCCCCCCTCCCCCCCCACCTCGCCGTCTCTTACGCAGCGTCTCTCGTTCGCGTGCCCGTGTGTCCGAGGCACCTGTGTTTTTTTCATATACACCTGCTCTCTCCTCTCATACAAGGCAGTCCCGTCTGCCGAAACTCTTCCACGTGGACCTCTTCTACATGTGTATATTATATATGGATTTGTCGATTTGTGTCGGTTGCTCGCGAGAATACTCGCGATTCCTCTATGAAATTCTCTCTCTCTCTCTCTCTCTCTCTCTCTCTCTCTCTCTCTCTCTCTCTCCCTCTCTCTCTTGCGTTCATTCGTTCGGGTCACTCGAGAACGTGCGCGTGCCCGGTGGGCCTATTGATCGATCTGAAGGATCTGGCGTAGTCTTATTACTCTTGTCTTTCAACTTAATTTGATCATCTGAACTAGTCGTAGCTCTTTTTATATACTTGAGGTAGGCCTTGCGGCAAATTGGCAGGCCGATTTAGCATTTTTATTTTTTTGTGTCAACTATGAACTCTGATAACGAGTCGGAGTATCCTTCAGAATGTCTAACCGCAAATTTCAACCCTTGGATTAATCATTTGGCTCATCGATAATTCTCCAAGGCCTAGTTGTAATGGTCGAAAGCCGCTCATTTTTGGGATTTTTTAAAAGAAAATCGTGATGATGAATTTCTACAAAAAAAATAGGTATTTGAACAGGTATCATTTGAAGGACACTGTAATTTATTTGCGTAAAAATATTTAATCATAATCGATTTACAGCTGATGTCCAGAAAGCACCTCTCGAAAACGTCTTTCGCGATGAGCAATGCCATTCTGAATCAGGGAATTTCTGAAATGTCAAATTTAACAAAATTACGCTCGTTTTGAGTGAGTCTTGATTTTTGCGAAAAAAGGGCCTTTTACGTTCATCAAATTGAAAGTATACATCGGAAAGTAAAATTCTTCTATCCAATACCATATTTTCACATGTGCAAAAAGCCTTAAAAGTTTCAGAAAGATCGAAGCAGCAGTTTTTGAGATATTTTGCTCATCGGCTTTGACAACTCACCTTTGATTCGATCACCTTGTAGTTTTCAGGGACCATTTATAAGATGATATACTGTCGAAATATATTGGTTTTGAAAACAGTGATTTTTCGACTTTTACATCTAGGCATAACCCCTTAAAGACGTAAACTTTTTACAGTTCAATAAAGCAGGAGGCCCACTTCGGATTAGCTATTGACTAGGAACATTCATTAATGGATACATTTCTGAATTTTAATTGTACAATCATGAGACCTAGTATACCTGCCGAACGAAGAACAGGTTCGTTGCTGCAAAAATAATCAAATAAGTCTAAAGAAAAGATGAAATTTCCCATTGACCCCGTCACGGTTTAATATCTCGTTTGATAATGAATTTTTAATTAACGAGAAGGCGCAGCTTTTGTCTCGCTTTATTTCTCACTCCCTCACCCCGCCGTCCTCCTTACATCCGCCCTGCCTGTCTCGTTCTTCAGAGCTGAGAGTCACCTTTCATTTCCGCCCAAGAATTATTATAGCCGAGCTCGAAGGTCGAAAAAAAAAAGAATATATTCGATGCAGCACGCAGGAGCCGCAAGAACGATCGAGAAACGCGCTGGGCTCTCATCATCGAGAGGTTCGTTAAGCCGAGAATTTTGGCGCAGCTGATTGGAAATATGAGAGAGTATACACACGCACGGTCTTCGCGGTTCGGGGAAATTTCCCGATGGTATAATAAAGTTCATACTTTGTGTCAAATTTTACATCCGAACGATAATTCTATTATTTTTATTCCTTGCATCTTTTTCAACGAAATTCCTTTTTTGCTTTTTTATTTGTAAAATAAACATACTTATATACCAATAGTATATACCTATATATACCTATATACTTACTTATAGTGTAATACGTATCTAGTAGTACCCTACCTTACTAGTACTACCTAGAAGTAGTCGTACTTACTTACCTAGTAGTACCTTAACGATTTTTCGATTTGTTAATTTGATAATTAACGATACGATGACCAAAATAATGGAAAGAAAAGAATCTGACGAAAGAGAAGTGCAAATACTGCCAGAATGAGGAAGAGACAGCGGCCATCCTGATGATATGCTTTCCCAGCGGTTCCGCAATGGCTTGCAATGAATAGGGGTTTTTTAGTGGGTGGAAATCCCATACTACCATGAACAACACGGTGTCTTTGAAAGATTTTTACCCTGACAAAAAAGTAGTACCTTACCTTACCAGTAGTAGTAGTAGTAGTAGAAGTACTTACTTACTAAGATACTACTAGGTGTCTAGCCATACCTTAGTAAGTAAGTACCACTACAAGCAAGGTAAGGTACTACTAGGTAAGTGCTAGGTACCTAGTAGTACCTTACCTTACCTTACCTAAGGTACGGTACTACTAGATAAGTAAGTACTACTTTCTTTTTTTTTGTTAGGGTAACAATTGTTCAAAGATACCGTGTTGTTCATGGTAGTGTGGGATTTCCACCCACAAGCAAGGTAAGGTACTACTAGGTAAGTGCTAGGTACCTAGTAGTACCTTACCTTACCTTACCTAAGGTACGGTACTACTAGATAAGTAAGTACTACTTTCTTTTTTTGTTAGGGTAACAATTGTTCAAAGACACCGTGTTGTTCATGGTAGTGTGGGATTTCCACCCACCAAAAAACCCCTATTCATGGCAAGCCATTCCGGAACCGCTAGAGATAGCCGCTGTCTCTTCCTCGTTCAGGCTGTATTTGCCCTTCTCTCTCGTCAGATTCTTTCCTTTCAATTGATTTGGTCATCAAATCGTTAATTATGTCCCATTTCTGTTTATGTTCTATTAGTTCATTCACTAGGTTTTCGACTGTCAGCTTGGTAAGTAAGCAGTACTACTACTACTACTGCTACTTCCCTCACTACTCCAACTATTGAGTAAGTACTACCATAACTGTACTTATACCCAGTTTAGTAAGAGTAACTTTACATTTACTGTAAGTATGTAGTTATATAGAGTATATCTTGAAAATCCAAGAGTACAAAAGTTCGAAGGTATTACAAGTTGAAGGGAACAAAGCAGTAGAACAGTTCGTAAACATTCCAATAAAGTAGCAGTAAAGTTTGAAATGGATCAGTGCAGTGATTTTTTCAGATATTCTGGTCGCCCATTTTGGAAAAGTCATTCTAAGAAAAGGGGGCTTATAGTTCGCCGGTTTGCGGAACCTGCCTATCCCTCTCTGAATTCTCAACGGCTCGACTTGAAACTTGTGGAGAATATTTTTGAAATGTCATATTTCGAGAATCCGTCGAAAATCAAAAATCGATGATTACCAAAATTTCATCTGGAAGTAAGCCTTCGAGCACGATTGGCTGCAAGTTCAGTCAGGCGTCTCCTTCAAAGGTGGCTATGTATCATTATGCCCATTGAATGTCCAAAGGCTCTCTCCATCATTATATTCGTCACGTGTATGTTGCGAACGCGCGGAAAACGACATACTCTTGTTTTCGAAGAAGAAATCACGGGACATGCCCCGGGCTCTCACGTATCCGACTGCATGTTTTTCACATACGCAAAACATCCGCATGAAAAATGAAACCGAGCAGGAAGAAAAAAAGGAGGAAAAAAGTGTTTGCACCGGAGAGCAAAACTCCCATTACCAACGTTTCAAAGAATAATCCACGTATTTACGTGGATCGCGTGCCAGCCACACTTTTGTGAACGGACTCGCGAGCCGCGGAAACGCGCGTGTCAGCGGCAGTTGCAACCTCAGCGAGTAGACCCGCGTCTTTCTCACTCGGTCACGACATTTACTCGCTCCTCCTTCAGCCAAAAGTTCCACGTACCTTTTCTCGATTTATACTAAAACCAAGAAGAACCGAGGATACGATGGCGGGAGATCTCGCGCGAGCGGCCAATTAGGCAAGAAAGAGCCTTACGAGAGAGCCGCGCGTTTGCAGGATCGTCGGTGACGTCGCTGACCGTGCAACGCGATATGCCGCGACCACGGAAGACCCACGAGAACGTGAACGTGGCACTTTAAAAATTAAAGGTGCCAGAGCCAAGATCTCTTCCGTAAATTCCCTGAGACTATAATTTGGGCGCGCCCGCACTCGTCGAACACAGAAGGACAACGTCCTGTGGACAACTTGCTGTTTGGATTTTAAGATTCCCTTCAGTTGGCGCCTGCAAAATGCGAACCTTCAGCCGTTGAACCGAAATCTTCAGTTCTCGCAGCTTCAACTTTCTTCCGCAAACGACATTGTCGATTTTCAACTTGTTGGAGGTATTGTTTGGATTAGATTTATAACCACTTGAGAGCCAGTGTGTTGCGAAATGGCAGTGTCATCTCAAATGATCAAGTTGCGGTTGGAGCAGATAGCTCTAGTCATCTGAGTGAAGTAATCAGCTCTGTTACATCCGAGCTGGTATCTCAGAGGCACCCAAGCTACCTCCTTTCTTCAGCCACATCATCACGTTCGAATGACACAATTACCTGGATGCACGTTTTTCACAGATTACCCGGCTGTCCTTAAAATCTCATCAACAAGCTGGAAAGGCTTGTAAATGGCTTTATCTAACCGGTTTGGCGTCCAATCGGAGATATTCCGATAATTTGTCCCGAGAGTCTTGATAAGCCTCCCCAAAGAACATCATCTCTCGTTAGCCGGCAATCCTTTACGGAAGAAGAACACGAAAGAGATAGCGGTCAGAGTCAGATGCTTCCTGGACTTGCTGAGATCTTTCTTGTTCGACCATCACCAGCCTAGGGCTGGCATTATCTAACCGCTGATCGACAGCTCCGGAGGAGGGAAAAACGAAATCACAGACCGGATGAGGGCCTGAGGCGACATTCTCTGCAGCGCTGTTGCTGCAGGTCCCGTCGAAATTGGAAGAGTCACTTCTTTGCTCGATCCCCCGGGATCCGCTCTCACCCTCCTTCTCTCACTCCGACGAATCCTAAACTGTACGAGGACTCTCATTAAGCACTCCGGTTACGAGCGATTATCAGGCAGCATCTACCTTGTTAGTGGGTAAGCGCGTGAATACGAGAGGTGCTAGGCACTAGATTATCCCGAGTAGAGTGAAGAAGAGCAAGAATAAGATGAAGAGGAAGAAGTAGAAGGAGTCGAGTGAGAGGAAAAGGCTGAACCCCTTTTGCAGGGGGGTTCTTCTCGCCGATCTCATCCTGAGATATTGGTAAGCCGACCGGTGCACCAGCAACAGCAGCTCCCGATCCTTTTTCGACATTAGCAGCAGCTCTTTCAGCTCTCACTCGTGCGGCCCACGCCTGACAAGCGCTGGCTCTTATGCTTTTCGGGAGAGTGTACAGGCGAGAAAGTAAGGATGAGTCTGAGAAGCTAACTTTGATGCTGTTGCACGCATTCCAGACTATATCCTACTCCTGCTACCTTGGACACGCGTGGCTCTCCGAGATATCCGCTCTCCCTGACTCTCCCTCCCTCCCTCTTTCCATCTCGTACTCTCTCCAACGAAGGGCAATGTCCCAGCGATAAGGCGGAATAAAATGAAGAGAGTAATAAGAGAAACGGTTGAAGTCTCAACCACTTCGGGTCTGATGTCTTTTCGCAAAGATTCCTGGTGTTGAAGATCGTCCTCCAAAAGGCTGAAGGGAAGATGCCTTCTCACGAAAAAACTGTGCCGACCACCATAAGAAAAATCGACATTGGACAAAGCAATAAAATGACAAACGCAAGTTAACAAGCTCGAGCAAATTCCGAAGCCACCAAGATGTTCCTTTTGAATTCCATTTTGCGGTTCCTCATAGTGCATCGTAACGTTTGCCTTCAGTCTAAGATATCTCATGTTGGATGAAAAAGGCAGAGGTAATGAAGAAAAAGAAAATCACTTGCTCATTTGGGCAATGGGTGCGTCACGATGTGATACAAACGGACTCGGCAATGAAAAATCAACCTGTCGAAAAAAGAATCAGGCTTCTGGGAGTTCTTGTACGTCTCCAGCTTCGAGACCCTTTCAAATGGGAGCAGAAGAAGAAAAATAAGAACAAACACTCCCGGCGACTGGCTGTATACAGAAAACTCCCTCCTTTTTCTGGTTTACTAATTAAGACGCCGGGGCGATTGTCTCCGAAGCCGAATATCGCTTTGCGGTTCTCGAGTGTTTCCGAGCGCGATGAGGATGAAGGAGGAGGGAGGCCGTTGCTCGCGTGCATGCTTGGTCGATCGGATCTACCGGTCCGATTGCCATGGCGGCCGAGTA
Source organism: Ophion slaviceki (assembly GCA_944452715.1). Taxonomy (NCBI): domain Eukaryota; kingdom Metazoa; phylum Arthropoda; class Insecta; order Hymenoptera; family Ichneumonidae; genus Ophion; species Ophion slaviceki. The sequence continues at coordinate 12,096 of CALYCA010000171.1, read as the reverse complement.
AATTAAGTCCTCCATGGTCGTAGGTGGGTGGATCCATGGCGGTGAAGAACGTAAATCCTTCGGACGTGTCCATCTCTTGTGGTTCTACGGCTACCGTGTGGCGTCGTGAGAGCTCACATCTCGTCTTGTGAAGCGTGCACTGATATGTTTATATATATATAGGTCCATTGCATATAGAGATACAGCCATATATCCGTTGTTTCTGTTACTCATGCTACCGTTTCTGTTGTGGTTGCTTCGAGGCTGGTAAGAGAGTCGAAGAGTTTTACGTTCACCACTGTGAAACCTCATCGTGAGCGGTCTCTCTCTTTTTCCTGATGCCAGAGGCCACACGGCATCAGCTTTGTCTTGTAAATGAAGCTTTGCTGATTCGTATCCGGACATTGATAAATACCGCGAGACCACGCGGTAGTAAAGAGAGAAACCGAGATGTTCGAATGCAGTGGTGTTGTATCGAGGGAGAGAGATAGAGAAGGGAGGATCGTCGGAGTAGACTGCAATACCCAGGCATGCCTTCACTGTCCTTCTCTCCATTGAGTAAATCCGAGAGATGCGAGAGTAGAGAATAGTGACTATACGACGGAGATTGCGGACTCCTCTTCTTCCTCTTCTCGTAACGGAGGAAGATCGCCAGGGTATGTACAGTCAATCGCATGGCATTTTTGTCTGATGCAGAAGTGAATTCTGTCCCGTGGAAAAATAGACGAAAGTACATAAGGTGGTTCAATGATTGAATATATACTGAAAAACGGATCAAGTTTACTTTAATAAAACAATGATGGGAATTTCGACTTTAAACAATATGGATATTCCACACCATATTGGGGCCAAGACGATTCAGTTCTTCGATGCGAAGAAGTGCCAGATGCAGGAGTTGCGCATTGCACTAGGCTGCAGTTGTGTGCATCGCTGTACTCCGGGTCGTCGCTCGTAGGCGCTCGGAGACTGTTCATGCCAGCAAGGCTGGAGTACAGCAGTTTGAACTTTTCACAAAGAAGCTAGGAAACATTTTTTGATGATTTCAAGAAGTCAAATGTTGCTACTAGAACGTTGACATTGCTCTCTGTAAGTTGTATTTGAGGAACTGGCGAACAATACCGGACCTGACCACGCTATGTCAAATTTCAATGTATTTTTATTTTTCGTGTTTTTCAGCCCACCTTGATTAGCTCCCGAAATATTTTTTATTCAAATCCAGCTCTGAACACCTCAAAATTGGTTAAAAACTGCCTAATTGAGCGAAATGGCAGATTTCAGGCACAAAAATGAATGACAATTGAATTTGACGTAGTGTGGACAAATCCGGTTTTGATGGCCAGCTCGTCATTTGTAATGTTCACTTTTAAACTTCGTTACGACGCCAGGCACATATTGGATGCGAGCAGCGAACGAACTCGTCCATCGACTTTTTTCCGCCTAATGCTGTGCAGACTTCACTAATGGCCCATCGCGATCTGACACGCTCCACACTCATCGAGGTCCAAGTTTTTCGATTCCGCTCTCGGGCTACGCCGTCTCAATCGCTACTCCGGAGGTCCCTCCTGGATTCTCGCTAAGCCCTAATATCGTGAAAAAATGGCGCGATAACATTCGTTCGACGAAACACATGGACCAGAAGCGTGCAACATTCGTCAGACTTTCCGAACTGAACGGTCTAACGTTCCTGAAGAGTTTTATTTATGAAAATCGAAGATGAAGAACCCTGCGAAAAGGAGTACGGGGTGGAAATGACGAGGGTGTGGTGCGAGCGATCGTTAGTTTGTAGGGTCGTATTCAATCGGCCTAGAGGTCTAGGAAAATCCCCCTCGTTCCCCCATTTCGGATGTACGAGCTGATGAGAAAAATTGACCGAAAAATTTGGGGATGCTGAGAATTCAACGGGGATGTTGCTACCAGAAGTGTATGGAGTATCACACGGTTAGAATTTTTCGAGGATGGAAGAGGTGCCGGAAGAAAGGTGTGGCGATTCTGATGTTCCACGGGGCCCCACCACCATAGAATTCTCTCAGTGATAAATTACCCGAAGAGGATATCTCGGGCTCCTCTTCGTGCACCCGGTCCCGCCATGAGAACGGTTCTTTGATTCACGGCTTTAAAACATGACGTAAGATCCCTATCAAGGAGAATTAGAGAAGCAAAAAGACGTTATACTCATTTTTTCTTCTCTAATTCTTACTGACACTTGATTCCTGTTTCACTTCAATTTGAGTCGTCGTAGCAGTAGTAGTTGATTGTCTGTTTGGTTGGCGATGGCTCACTCTATTGCAACATGCGTCCATCAAGTCATGCGACGGTTGAACGAACTAGCATGTAAGTGATCATGTGCAGCGATCAACTGCTGCCAATGGCATCCGTCAAAAACAGTTCTGGGGTGACCTACAGCAATAGAAAATAGCAACATGGCATGTCTTCAACAGGTCTAACTTAATTTTAACGTTCATTCATACAAATGCAACTCATAATCTACTTACTAATCCTGCTGACCTAAAAAGGCAGCTTGTCCTTATACTGGTATGAAACGAAAGAATGACATTTGTGGCAGATGACAGCAGTCCTGGTGCAGTTCTGGATTCACCTCCTATCAAATGAGGGAACACGCCTATCAATCTCGATGCAGATCCGCGAAATATACAATATGAACTCGAAATTAGTCAGGAGGTAGAACATTTCATTTTTTCCTGTGCAGATTGGTGAACTATGGTAGTTCTAGACTAGACCCTGCGGCCAATTCGCTAATCATTAAATCTATCAACGGGATTCGTCTATGGAAATCATATTTTGTCCTGTAAGCACCACAAGTCGATCGAGCACGTTCGTGCGGTCGGGAAAGAATGACGGGTATGAGGGGAACTAACCGTGAACCTTATTGAACGATTTCTGTGGCTCGCGTGTTCAGACGCGTGACAAAACGTATGTAGAACGGCCCAGGAACAACGTGCGTAGAATTAATAAAAGCGGATCTTGGAGGTCGTTTTTTCCCTTTCTGAGATGCTCTAGCATCCGATATACAAATAACGCGTGGAGACATGAAGCGGTATGCTCTTTTTCACGCGCCTGATGTGTTCCAAACAATGATCTTGCAAGTTTTTCAAGACTGTAAATATGTGGGAAAGGGCCACAACGCTCCTACCAGTTGTAAAGGGGGTCTTAAAATGACTTGACGTTTTCAATTGCGCGCCATTTTTTAGTAGCGGACATAGAGTACTAATCTTTGATAACTGGCATCAGGAAGTATGGAAGTATGGTTTAGTCATGGAAAATTACACGATCAAGCGACACATAATAGTTGTTGTTTGCTGCATTCTTAGTGCATAGTTATTGCAGACGAAGTTTTATGGACTTCTCTCCTTGGGGTTTTCTGAAAGGAAAAGTGTATGCCAATGATCCACAGACCATTCCGGACCTTAAGGAAGCAATTGGACGCACCATTAGTGAAATTAGTCCGCAATTACGCCAAAATGTTATTGAAAATTTCGTCAAAAGAGTGAACGCTTGCAAACAGGTACTGTAAAACGGGGTTAAATTGACATTAAACGTAACTTTGGCAGTTTTTGGGGCTATTTTAAAAGATCGCCAAAGTGCGGTTTAAATGTGTGCGCAGCGAGCCCGCGTGACGGTCTGTGTTTTGTTTATTATAATGTTGCTAAAGTTGATTGTAATGTTGCTTAAGTTGTTTTTTTTATTTCAATGATAATTATAAGACTAACGAAGTGCCTATAATAGTACCCTAGGCACTTGATATTTTTATGTAAAATGTTTCCTTAAGGGGTTAGGCCCCTCTAGAGGCCGAAAAAATAGGCTTTTTGGGGATTTTTCCATTTTGGGGTACAATTAACTGACGATTTTTTAGGCAAATTTTTCACTTTCTAAAAATTTGCCTAAAAAATCGTCAGATAATTGTTAATAACAAATGAACAATGCAATATAAAAAAAATCCTACGTACTTCCATAGACAATGTATTTTTCAAGATATATTCAACATTTCAAGTGAATCGGTTGAAAATTGTCTGAGTTGTGTTTCCGGCCAACTTAAAAAATGCAGTTTTGAGATAAACGCTGCACAGCCGCCATTTTGAAATTAATCGCTTCAAAAAAATTATTGTATACAGTCTCTGATATGTATGATAAACATCATTTTTTGAAATCTCGATTTATTTTATAGTTTTTCGAAGAAAAAACTCCCCAAAAAGCCTATTTTTCGGCCTCAAGAGTGGCCTAACCCCTTAATCAAGAAAATTGATTTTATTGACTTTAAATTGATGACTTTGAGCTTTAGAATCATGCCAACCGCATCAACTCTTTTTTCAAAAAGATAATTTTTCGGTCTCTAGAGTGGCTTAAGGCCTTAATAAAGTTGACAATTCGATTGTAAAAAATCGTTGTCTGTCATTTAATTCCATGCATAATGCATAAGATATTAAATTTTTCCCCAAAAGGGACAAGGCGGCCATTTGTAGGATATTGTATTCCACACATAACCTCCATGTTTGTACCTCATATTGAAATAACAATATTCGTATTTTTAAAATAAACAATACGTTTTATTAATAAATAAAAATATCAGGTCAGGTCAAGACACCCTATACAAGACGGTGGAAACACGCTTAGGCAATTTTTCGCTAAGGTTTTTGTCTCATTTAGTGAAGTGCCTTCATCCATTTCGATATCGAACGGTTATGTGAAAAATTCCCCTACATGGCTCGTCCACCCCACTCTATTTTTCCGTCACAATCCACATTCCACTGACCAATACATAGTATCGAAGTTTCTTTACAAAACGTAAATTGAGACGATCCCATTCATAAGTCCGAGTGTCCCAAATTGGGAGGCTGCAAAAGACGCGAAAATTTGTAGGATATTCTTCGGGATCGATCGAACGAATGACGAACGCTCACGGCTCTCGCACAAGATTTACAAAAGTAAAAAAGAAACATTTTATAAAGGTCCCGGGTGCGCACGCGTCGGTCAGCGATCGCGTCAAAGGGCTTTTGGGGATGGCGCTGAAGACTTTTGGCCATCCATCCGCGAAACGAGCAACACAACTGGTCATTCTTCGTGAGGTGACAATGAACGGACATAGAAATGGCATCTACGTTGCTCCCGTCGTTATTCAACGTTAGAAAGTTTATGCAGCGTGAAATAAAAATGTTTCCGGCTCGTTTTCCTTTTCGTCGCTCTCAGAGTCGTTGCTTCGGCCTCGAAACCTTCACACTGACCATGCCCAATTTCTCCTACTTCTCTAGAAGTTAGGACATATATATATGTATATATATATATATATATATATATATATATATATACATACCTATACTCTAGTAAGCTTTCTAGCTATCCCAGGATTAACGACTATTAAAACTAGATTACGTGCGAAAAATCCACGAGGTTCTCTACGAGCGCGTGTCCCCAGCAGAATGAATGCTTAATCTACGATTTAACCGGGCTTCGAAAGGTCGCAGCGGTCCGGCGGCGCTTCGCTACCTAACGAATTCTAATCCCGAATTAAAGTGCACTGTCGAGTATACTCGAGTTAATTTGAGATTTTTGTGCGGTACTCACGAGAAACGTGCCGGACCACTAAACACTATCTCAAAAAGGATACAAGTTTGGGTCGGACCATCCGACATACCACGGAATTTCACGACCTTTTAATGCGCGTCAATTCCGGCACCCTTTCGACACTTAAGTTTTGGGATGTGTTAAACGGTTCCTCAGGAGAAATCCAAGAAATAAGGGAGAAAGGGATATATATATATATATATATATATATATATATATATATATATATATATATATATGCACGCACGTGCCCATGACAAGCAAAAACCTTCATTCATCATCATCTGCGTACACAGTTTATATTTCCACTGTACACACACCGGGCAATCAACGAAGGGGTTGAATAGAACCCAATTTGCGAATACATCTCTCTACCTCTCTCTTTCTTCGTGCGTCTACCTTTCGGGCGCAAATTCGTTCGTGTACAAATCTCTTCGCCGTGGTTTTGCATGTACTTCGCTCCATTGTTCCATATATAGATGTATATCTATTCATCGTACGCGTGGCTCTTGCCGAGGCTTCTTTCCGATATGTCGTATTGTATGTGTGTACGTTTATCCTTTATATATATATACACATTTCATGAGCAGGGGCAACGTACGAATCCTGCTCTTCTTCGACCTCCTTCTCGCTCCTGCAGGAGGCAAACGGAAAAACGAACGAGAGGAAGGAAGAAAAAAAGGAAAAAACGAACCAAGTATAGAGGGAGGTCCGGCGGAGCATTGCTGCGGCCACTTTTCTGTTCGCGTATACGAGGGTAGGGCCATGCAACGAGAGAGGAACTCGTACAAAGCGTATTATGTACAGAGACGTAAAACGAAATGGGAGCGAGATATCCGACAGGGGCTGCTCTGTATATATATATATATATATAAACACGTGGATTGGATCTCGTCGGTCCTCCTTCAGGCAAGTCGACTCTAGACGGCCCTCGTGTGTGTCCTCACCCTCCGTCTCTCCTTCCTGATCTTTCTGCTTCGCGCTGTTCCCTCAGTCTTTTGCGTCTCATTCTATCTGCCTTCTGCTCCAAAAATGACGGCTTCTTCCTCTCCTTTCCTCTCTTTTCCTTTCATTCATATATATATGTGTGTGTGTGTGTGTGTGTGTGTGTGTGTGTGTGTGTGTATATATATATATATATATATATATATATATATATATATATATATATATATATACACACATTTATATATATGTTTGTGTGTGTGTGTATGTATATAATTTTATACGTACACAGCCCTATACATATAAATATACTTACATACGAAGAGAGGGCGAGAGAGCGGGACGACCGTGGGGAATCTGAATTGAACGAAGCAAGAGATTGAGCCAGAATGAGACTTCGAAATGGCGGGAGAAGGAGAATTGAAACAACTGAAGAGGTAAAAGGAGCAAAACCCAGGACTCGAGTTGAACGAGAGCTAAAAACGAGTAGTATAGAAGCGCCAAAGACGAGACGAGGAGAGAGAGAGAGAGAGAGAGAGAGAGAGAGAGAGAGAGAGAGAGAGAGAGAGGCAGAGATAGAAAGAGAGTAGAGGAAAAGGAAAGCAGTGGTGAATACGAGATTTTGAATCGGAGACCGTTTCGTCGTCTGTAGTATACGCGTGTACAGGATGATCCAGATCCGAAGGACTTAGGTGCACCGAGGTTCAGTTATGTTACGATCGGAAATTCAATAGACCTGCGTCAGGCTCGGTAGTAGACACGCAAAACGGTACGCAGTTCAGCAGACACGCATCTGAGTACTGGCGTCGGCCAATAAGAATACGTACTTTGTGTGTGTATGTTGTTTTGCTGATTAATTTTTTCATAGAGATGCCTTCGATGAGATGTTCAAATAATTGGGGTTTATGCCTAGTTGTAAAAGCCGAAAAATAACTTTTTTTAAAACTAATATATGTAGGCGGTCTACCATATTGTAAATGTTCCTTAAAATTTTCAAGGCAATCCGATCAAAATTGACAGAGTTGTAGGCTGTTATGTTGACGCAGGTCGGAACGCTCGGAGCGTCGTTTGAAACTTTGAACGCTTTTTTCTCGAAAGTGGGTTTTCAACGTCGGTGAGCAAAATATCTCGAAAACTACTGCATCAGTGTTTCTGATTTTTTTAGGGCTTTTTCTGGATGTATAAATATAGTGTTTGATCGAATGATTTTTTTCTCATCTAAACTTTCGATTTGGTGAACGAAAAATTCCCATTTTTTTCGCAAAATTCAAGATTCACTTTGAACACGCGCCATTTTTATTTATTTGATACTCCGGAAATTCCTTTGATTAATCATAGGATAAACTAATATACTTATGAAATCTGATTTTTTTATATTAGATAACCACGTTCAGAAGGGCATTGCTTTAATTGTTTTCTGAAATCTCGTTTATACGTTTTGTACTTATATGTTTTTATCATTTATACGTCAAAGATAGTAATACAGTTTCATTTCGACGTTTTTCACTTATACGTTTTTTGCGCTTATACGTTATTAATTGTATTCCCCAGCACCGGTTTCGATGTTCGTTTTTTCTCGGTTATATGTTAATCACATGTGATATGCTCTCGCCGGAGAAAAGTTCACGTGACTGTGTTTTGATGTTTCGATGTTTTGATGTTTTGATGTTTCGATGTTTTGATGTTTTGATGTTTCGATGTTTCGATGTTTCGATGTTTTGATGTTTTGATGTTTTGATGTTTTGATGTTTCGATGTTTTGATGTTTTGATGTTTTGATGTTTCGATGTTTCGATGTTTTGATGTTTCTGACCTCGACTATGTATGCATGTACTGTGATTACGTATCTCTTATCAATACGAACCTGTTTGTAATTTACTAGTCTAAAACGTCAAAGCTTAGTGTTACAAACTAGCATTATATAAAAGTTCAAAACGGAAATTCGAAAACTTCATTTGGCTCATTACTCAATCATTACCAATCAAATTTTCAATTGGAAAACTAAACATTAACATAATAGAGGTACGCCTATTGAAAAACATCGGCAGTTATGCACCAATCGCCCTTTTCAAATGTTAAAGAGTTTCCAGATACATACTGTATTTCACTTCTACGTTATTCATATTTGATGTACCCTTTGAATACATATACGTATACGTCATATTTGATATACCCCTTGAAAAATATATGACTGAAATTTCACTGTATTTGTACACAAAAAAATTACAGAATGCTTTTAGGTGAAACTTTTCCTAATGCCTAATTTTCGTCGAAATTCATCGTCGCGATCTTCTTTTAAAAAATCCTAAAAATGAGCTGTTTTTTACTGTTACAACTAAGCGTAACCCGTTAGTGAATAGCTGTAGGTGCTTGGGTATTCGAAAATAGAGAACCTCGCGATTTGGAATGTAACTCTTAAAAAATTGCAGATTGAAGTTAAGGTTTCAGTCACACTGTGACCAGTTCAAAATGTCGAACCTCAATTTCGACCAAGCCATTCGATCAATTGAAATTAAATTCATTGTCTATATGCGATATTGTTGCAGAAAGAGCCTGAGGTTGACGTTTTTCCAAATAGTGAAGAAAAAAAAGTTTTCAGTTTGTAGTTACCATACGATGAATTGTGAACTTACTGATTCACCGAATCCATGCACATTTCAAGACTGTTAATTAGACTCTCGGCAGTGAAAGAGCACACATTCTGAACATTGTTTCAACTGATTTTATGGAAAAATAACTACGAAATTGGGCTTCGGAGTTTTTTTTTACCCAAAACTACGTGAATTATACCTACGCAGATCAAAGTATTATCGACAATCCTGAAAATCTAGTGCATCAGTTTTCCGACTGGCGGCGATTCCGCATGGTGAACGTGCACACGTATGCACGCATCACACACGGACTTGCAGCGACCGTCGCCCATTGGGCCTCTGCTCTTTGCTGTAGTGGGAGTAGCAGACGGTTGCTGCGACATCTGTCGGTAGTTTTCCAAATTGAATTAGAATTTATATCTCTAAATCAAAGCGAGAGTTCAATACAATATCCTTGTATAATAATACAAAATGCAAATTCAATACAAAATACAAAAACAATACAATACAAAATAATACAAAATACAAATTCAATACAAAATACAAAAACAATACAAAAATAATAAATACAAAAGCGAAAGAGTTAAATAAAATATCCTACAAACTTGGCATAAGTTTGCGGCGGCTCGTAGCCAAAAACTACGAATTTCACCATACCGACGTGACCGCGTTAAAATTTTCCAGCGTGCGATACGTGGCCTCAATAAATCGATGGAAAATCTATAAGTGAAGAAAAAATGATACAACGAAGGCAATACTACAGACTATAAATAAATTGTGAAATGTCTCATGATCATGATATCTATTATTATTGTCAATTTCTTAGCTCTAATTCAGATGTTAGAAAATTGCATTACGATTATTAAGGCGTCACCCCCACTTGTAGCGCAAAAAAGGCCTTTTTCATGAATTTTTTTAAAGAAAACTACAAAACTTTTTTAATCGATCAATATACCATCTTAAAGAACACATCTTGAAGAACTTTCGGTAATTTTTTTATTGAAAAATATTACATTGTTTAGTGGCAAATGGCCGTCAATGAAATAATGTTTTTATATACACGGTTTGCGGTGACCAACATTGCGGCGAAGTGGATCATCTGAAAAAAAAAATGCAGATGGATTTAGTCAAATATAAGTATAAACTAGTCTTTCATCGGAGGATTTTAAAAAATATTCATTTTTCACAAAATGGCGGACAGTCAAAGTTAATGGTTCGATTTTAACGAAAAAAAACGGCCGTTTTTTTGGCTATAAAACGGCAATTTTTTTCGAAAAAAAAAATCGAACGATTAAAGACTACATTTTTATGTATGAAATAAGCCTGCAAAATGTCAAGAAGATCGGTTCGTTAGTGTTAGAGTAATCTTGGTCACCGACTTCAGAAATGCCATTTTGAGAAAAACGCGTTTAAAGTTTCAACTTCAGTTTACACGAAGAAAATATTTTTTTTTGTAAACTTACATAGAGTCATCTATTCCGGGCCCATACAGAAGTTCTTCCGCCGACGATGCCGCTTGCAAAAAAATGCAATAAAAAAAATCGATTTTTTCAAAATCGCAAGTGAGGGTTACCCCTTAACAACTTTCTTGTAGAAACTTGTTGATAATCGTAATGCAAAATGGACTCACTGTCGAAGGATATGAAATTTTCTGTGAAATTCAACATTAATCGACAGCGGGGGTACATTGATTCTGAATCGCTCTGTACTCTCTTTGCTGCATACCCATACGTGAGCAAACCGATCTTGATTTAGTGCTTCGGACTTCGATACCGAGCACTCGGACCGACTGTTTACCCCTTCTCGTCCACCGCGTCTTTCCCTTCTCCTTCGTCTTCTTCTGCAACCTCCTCGTCGGTGCAATCGGTGTAAATATACCAACTCAGGAAGCTCATTCATTGCATCCTGCCCTCTGTCTCTGTCTTGAAGAAATGCGACTAAGCAACTCTATGGTCGTTCGATTCGGTCGACTTAATATATTTTATCAGCTCAATAGTCGCAACATTGTTATACGAATGTGCTTTAAGCAACGTGTGTGTAATATCCACGGGTCCCGATTCGTCGATGTTTTATGTTATTGATGTATCTTCAACTTATCCATAAGCTTGGGGGCCAAAAACAGGGTCATTTTCAACACTTTTTTGCTGATCACAAAAATTGTCATAACTCGGTCGACTTTTGGAATTTTTATAAAATTTTCATTGCAAATTGAAGTTGAGACCCTGTAAAACAATGCAATAAAATTCGTATTTTTGGATGTTCAAGGTTATGCAAACCCCTCGATATATTCCAGAAAAGAAAAATGTTCATCAACGAAGCCTACACAATGCGCACCAAGGAGCAAGCCGTTTTATATTGTACCGGAAACGTATTTCTAACTATATCACCTTTACGGATTTTGAAAAGATTTTTTACAATTTAAAATCACATTGAATTAAAAAATTTAACTTATTTTAAATAAAAAATGAATAGACTTTTCGACACTTGAGAAAAATGAACTTAATTTAAATTCAAAGAATTGAATCAACGCTTCAAAACTTTTAAATATTAAAATGAACCTTTTTTTATTAAAAAAACCACTGTTTGTTCATTTTCAAGTATGGAACTTTTCTTTTTTCAATTTAATTGAGCAATATTTCTCTCTGTCTCATTAATACTCCGGTTTTTCCAAAGAAATTTAAAGTTTATATCTTCCAAGTGTCGTCAGCTTTGCGATAGTTGAAAAAATCTCGAAATTTGTTATGTACGTGAACAAAAAAATTCCTTCGGTCAACGAAATCTTTCATTCTCAAGCCAAAAAAATATTAAGTTGAGAGACTAAAATATTTGATCATTCCGAGTGTTCGTTAGTTCGATGCAATAAATATTAAATCATCCCGCAAACAATGCCGATTTGTCAATTGCATTTTTCATCACGAACAAGTGAATTTTGAAAGTCCACCAGAAAGATAGCAGAGCATTGTAGAAAATGAAGAATACTATTTTACAGATGAAAAAAGAATTTT
>CALYCA010000170.1:0-17056 GCA_944452715.1 Ophion slaviceki | reverse complement strand
GAAGACCGTGTCATATCTCCGCAATTTTTGAATATTTATAAAAAATACCACGTAACCGCCAAAAGTAGTAATAAAACATATCCTAAGTCTCAAAGATAGTGAAGAAATCTTTTCTTTTGAAAAAAAAGCATGAAAATCCACACATTTTTTCCTAGCTTAAGGGGTTACCCCCACTTGCGATTTTGAAGAAATCGATTTTTTTATTGCATTTTTTTTAAGTATAAGTATCCGGACCTATACTTCTGTATGGGCCCGGAATAGATGACTCTATGTAAGTTTACAAAAAAAAATATTTTCTTCGTGTAAACTGAAATTGAAATTTTAAACGCGTTTTTCTCAAAATGGCATTTCTGAAGTCGGTGACCAAGATTACTCGAACACTAATGAACCGATCTTTTTGAAATTTTGCAGGCTTATTTAATACATAAAAATGTAGTCTTTAAACGTTCGATTTTTTTTTCGAAAAAAATGGCCGTTTTATAGCCAAAAACGGCCGTTTTTTCGTTAAAATCGAACCATTAACTTTGATTGTCCGCCATTTTGTGAAAAATGAATATTTTTTAAAATCCTTCGATTAAAGACTAGTTTATACTTATATTTGACTAAATCCATCCGCATTTTTTTTTCAGATGAACCACTTCGCCGCAATGTTGGTCACCGCAAACCGTGTATATAAAAACATTATTTCATTGACGGCCATTTGCCACTAAACAATGTAATATTTTTTAATAAAAAAATTACTGAAAGTTCTTCAAGATGTGTTCTTTAAGATGGTATATTGATCGATTAAAAAAGTTTTGTAGTTTTCTTTTAAAAAATTCATGAAAAAGGCCTTTTTTGCGCTACAAGTGGGGGTACGCCTTAAAGATATATCTCCCCCATAAAACCATCGTGCGCAACAGCTAGTTCGTTCGTCATCAGGAGATCTGGATTACATTCAAAATTCTAATGCTGATGCTTTTCCTTGCACCTTGACCTATTGATCAATCGGAATGGCTTGGAATATCGATGTCGAGAATTTGTATATAAATAGTCGCGAGCACAGACCGATCGTGAGTTTTTATGTTTCACAGACTGCTCTTTTTCTTTGCATTATATATCCGAGTGAGAAGTGGCCGAATTTCTGCATTATACAGCCTCCGGATAGAGAGGGAGTAGTGTGTGTGTGTGTCTGTGTGTGTGTGTGTGAGAGAGAGAGAGAGAGAGAGAGAGAGAGGGCGATAACTGCTAAAAAAAGGCAGACAGTCCGGGAAAGAATCTTTCATTCATTTTTTCCCCTCGTTTCTCTCGATGAGCTCTTGCGAAGAAACCGGGTCAACAGCGTGGTAAGGGGAACAGAAATGTGACTCAAAGCTACGAGTCGTAGCACATATAACACAGGCGCGAGCTCGATTGATTGTTCGCGAGATTTGATACGTTAGTGTGGCACCGAGATTTGTTATAGTATTGCGGTTGTGTATACAGCCACAATTTCCGATAGACTCGGTGAAAAAAGAAACCTTTCCGCTTTGCCTTCAAAGCTGTAGATATAATAGAATACTCGGCATACAAGTAATAGTTCCTACATACGTATTATACACCTCTTTATTCATATTATTATGTGTATACGGGGCATGCCTAATTCACTCCACCTGCGCGTTTCCCAAGATTTTCCCATTATTATTTCTACCAGAAGAAATGTCTTGCTCGTGAAGAAAATACGATTTTTATTGACAACTTAAAAAAATGATCGCGTCCGATACGGAAAGATTAGAAAGATTCAAGAATGGAAGAAGAATTGAAAGAAAATCAGAAGATGGAGAAATTATTTAGAGATTCAGTGAGAGAAAAATATTTCAGAGATAGTCATTCAAAATTAATCACAAGGCATGAAAATTTGAGAATATCGTCTGAGAAAAGAATGCCGACTAAATACAATGTACTTTCAGTCGAATGGGAACGTTTCGTGCACATAAAATTCAAGCTAGTCCGATATTGAAGAACGTTAAGGGGTTACGCCCATTTGCGATTTTGAAAAAATCGATTTTTTTATTGCATTTTTTTGAAGTATAAGTATCCGGGCCCATACTTCTGTATGGGCCCGGAATAGATGACTTTATCTAAGTTTACAAAAAAAAATATTTTGTTCGTGTAAACTGAAATTGAAACTTTAAACGCGTTTTTCTCAAAATGGCATTTGTGAAGTCGGTGACCAAGATTACTCGAACACTAATGAACCGATCTTCTTGAAATTTTGCAGGCTTATTTAATACATAAAAATGTAGTCTTTAATCGTTCGATTTTTTTTCGAAAAAAATGGCCGTTTTATAGCCAAAAAACGGCCGTTTTTTTTCGTTAAAATCGAACCATTACCTTTGACTGTCCGCCATTTTGTGAAAAATGAATATTTTTTAAAATCCGTCGATTAAAGACTGGTTTATACTTATATTTGACTAAATCCATCCGCATTTTTTTTCAGATGATCCACTTCGCCGCAATGTTGGTCACCGCAAACCGTGTATATAAAAACATTATTTCATTGACGGGCATTTGCCACTAAACAATGTAATATTTTTCAATAAAAAAAATTACTGAAAGTTCTTCAAGATGTGTTCTTTAAGATGGTATATTGATCGATTAAAAAAGTTTTGTAGTTTTCTTTGAAAAAATTCATGAAAAAGGCCTTTTTTGCGCTGCAAGTGGGGGTACCGCCTTAATGAGCTTTAACGAGGAAGTCAGTTTGTTCATGTCTCCGTCATAGTGAACGACGTTCCACAAATGTTTCATTTGCCCCCCTGTCTTACGTAGAAAAATACTCCCATAAAACCGTCTCAAAATCGGACTAGCGAACCTTTATGTCTTTGATCGCCGTTACGTAAAACGTTGCCAGAAAATATGTGAAAAGAGGAGAATATTAAAGTATTATGAAATACTCTGTATGCACACACGAATGTTTGCCAAGGGTAGAAGACGACGGGTCGATGTAAAATATAAAAGCGAGATGCACGGGCATGAAGACGTTTTTTTCTCATTTGCGCCGTAAATCATTAAGCCCTGGATAGTATCGTGAAGCGCCACCTTCGCTACTTCCTTCTTTTTTCACCCCTCCCCCCTCCCCGTCGCGTGTCTCGAGGGTAGATTTTTTTCCCACGGAAACACGCTCAAGAACGACGGAATAAGCGTCCACACATGTCTCGGGATAATCTAGCTCTTTGCTGTCGTCTTCTTTAGGTCTATAGAAATACGACGATCCGGGAGGAAAAGTACAGTGATCGTCCACCCCGGTATGGACAAAGAGAAAAGGCTATATATATGTATATGTTCGTGCGCGTATTTTTTTATGTAAGGGCTTTCAGTAAGAACACTGTCAATCACTGAAGAGCAACCGATTGGACGGTCTCGTTTTCATGATGCTAGAGACCCTTCGCACTAGTACTCGAGACCCTCGATGTCGTCATTGTGAAACGGTGGCTCGTCGATTTCCGTGCGAAAACGCACGTGTCACATCGTCAGGTGTTTGTTTTTCCGTTTGTGTATATTTTTAGGGCCCGTAAGACGATCGAAAGTTTATTACGTGGTACGTTATGTTTGATGTGATGACTTCATATTGAAGCTACATAATGTATAGTCATCGCGAAGAGATCGTACAGGCCAGTAAAAGAGACGAAAGCCAGCTCTTTTAGCGTAGAATTAGAATTTTTGGCTAAAGCTTGGTTGCATACTGAAAGTAACCCCAACTAAATTTTGCCTCTCAACTTGCCCCAACCGTAAGAAATAGGGGTTGGAAACTTAAAAATCGCCGTATCTAAATAATGAGTAGCCCGATCGAAAAATGTTCGAAACAAAAGTTG
Source organism: Ophion slaviceki (assembly GCA_944452715.1). Taxonomy (NCBI): domain Eukaryota; kingdom Metazoa; phylum Arthropoda; class Insecta; order Hymenoptera; family Ichneumonidae; genus Ophion; species Ophion slaviceki. The sequence continues at coordinate 13,226 of CALYCA010000170.1, read as the reverse complement.
TTTGGAATAATCAAATACGTATAAAGTTGTCTGGCGTCCAACCCCCTGTCTGTGAAAACAGCGGCACAAAAACGATTGGAAGATCCGGGGTTGATGCGTGTGCGAGCGGAGTGGACACATCGCTGCGTTCTTGTCCTGGGTCAGTGGTGCTCTCCCCTTTTGTGCCGCTATTTTCAAAGATAGGGGATTGGACGTCAGATAACTTTATACGCATTTTATTCCTCCAAGCAACTTTTGTTTTACACATTTTTTGATCGGGCTATTAATTATCGAGATACGGCAATTTTTAAGTTTTCAACCCCTCTTTCTCAGGGTTGGGGCGAGTTGAGGGGCAAACTATCATTGGGGTTACTTTCAGCATGCAACCACCTAGTTTCAGTCAAAAATTCTAATTTTATTTCGCGCCTCGTTCTCGAGATTACAGTCGTAGTTACTCCCTGAGTCCGCTAGATGCCACAACGTCTTTGAATGACATTTTTGAAAACCCTTCAATCCACGGGGACAGAACTCAAGACCCAAACCGAGAAGAGGAAAATACATAAAAAAGTAGAGAGATTAGCAGGAAGATTAAAAATATTCAGAGAAAACTGGAAAGCGATAACAGACGAAAAGTTTATTTTTGCTTGTGTTGACGGGTACAAAATACTGTTCAAATCTAAAGTCTATCAAAAGGTAAAGCCTCGAGTGGTTATACCAAATAGTCAATCCGAGAATTATCGGCAAGCGCTAAAAAAAATTATTGGAGAAAGGAGCAATCGAGAAATGCAATGAGAGCGAGGACCAGTTTATGTCATCGTATTTTTTGGTACCGAAAGCAGACGGTACCTACAGGTTCATATTGAATTTAAAGAAACTGAATAAATTTATTGAGACAAAACATTTTAAGATGGAAGATATTCGAACGGCAGCAAGATTAATATTTTCAGGGAGTTGTATGGCAAATATTGATTTACAAGACGTATATTATTTGATCCCAGTTAATAAAGAGAGCAGAACATTTTTACGATTTTCATTCAGGGGTCAACAATATCAGTTCACATGTTTACCCTTCGGTTTGGCAAAAGCACCACGTACTTTCACAAAAAATTTCAAACCAGTGGTCCGGTACCTGAGATCCAGGGGCTACGTATCGGTAATTTACCTAGATGATTTATCATGCGTAGAGGATAGTGTGGAAAAATGTGAAAGAAATGTGTACGAATCACGAAAATTATTAGACTCCTTGGGCTTTTTAGTCAATGAAAGGAAAAGCGAAATAGTACCAAGGACGAGGTGCCCTTTCTTAGGATTTATTATAGATTCAAAAATATTTGGATTAGAATTCCCAGAGGAAAGAAAAAGTAAACTGTATAATCTGGTTAAAAAAAACAAGAATAAAAAAGAATGCAAAATTAGAGAATTTTCCGAGCTCATAGGGAATCTAGTGGCGGCCTGTTTGGCCATAGAATACGGTTGGCTGTATACAAAAATCATGGAAAGAGAAAAAATCAAAAGCCTTTTATCAAGAAACGCAGACTATAATACAAAAATGGAAATCCCACGGTGTGTTATGTCCGATTTATGCTGGTGGGAAAGTCACATTAAAGAGGGTTTTAACCAAATAAAGACAGAACTCTTCGAGGTAACCATTTTCACAGATGCTTCAGATTCAGGTTGGAGAGCAGTTACGCACGTTCGGTTTTTGGTCAGAAGCGCAAGCCAAATGGCACATAAATTTCAAGGAATTGTTTGCAGTCAAACTGGCCGTACAGCAATTGGCCAAGGAATATATAAATTGTGAAATATTGCTGCGTATAGACAATACAAGAGCGATTGCCTATATTAATAAAATGGGAGATACAATGTTCCGCAAATACAAATCACTCGCAAGAGAGATCTGGCAATGGGCGGAGAAAAGAAGAATCTTTCTTTTTCCGTCTTACATACCGTCGACAGAGAATGTAGAAGCAGATCAACTATCGACAGTTAACGCGGTCCTCTAGTTTCTCGGCTGTTTTTTTTACGGCTTTTTCAATAATTTTTTACGGGCAAAGAATCGAAATAATCAATCTCATTGTTTTTGCATAATCTTTATTAACATTTAAATAAGCTTTACACATTTTTTGAAGTCAAAATATATAATAGAATAAAAGTTATAGTGGCCGACAGGAAGACATCAAGTAAAAGAGGTGCTTGACGGTGACCAAGATTGCGGCTGTTCTGCTTATCTGAAATCAAAAAACCAAACGGCATTTTAATCTTCATATTTAAGACTAGCGATTGAACTAGAGTGAATTCTAAATTACAAAAAATTGACTTTTTTATACACTTTTGAAAATTACATTCTATTTTTTACTCATTTTTTCTTAAGTTTTTCGCTCGTACAAAAAAACTATCGAAGCAATCATGATAATCCCAGTTCAATCGCTGGCTTATAACATATTAAAGATGCTGTATAAATTTGAACAAGATCGGTGCAGTAGTTTCTGAAATATCGTGGTCACCGTTTCGAAAAATGGTGTTTCGAGAAAAACGCGTTTGAAAGTATACCTGCTCCGTATACCTGCTCCGTTCCAGGGCCGTAACTTGTGAACCACTTCGAATATCGAAAAATCCTTTGGCACACATTTTCTACACATGTTGTAGATGTGATTTATGAAAAAAAAAATCGATTTTTTCGACCCGAGAAAATAGAGGATCGCCTAAAGAACGTTGACACAGAATGGGAATTAGCCAGACAAGCGTTTGAGGTAATTAGACATGCTCTGGGAACACTGAAAATAGACCTTTTCGCGTCAAATACTAATACTAAATGTAAACATTTTTGCTCTTGGTTTCCGGAGATGGGTGCCATGATAATCGATGCCTTTACAATAAGCTGTTCTGACTTTGAATTTTGTGCCTTCCCCCCTTTCTCCTCAGTTTTACGGGTACTCATAAAAAAAAGAGAGACAAGCCAGACGAGGCAAACCAGCCCTGATACCCGATATTCATGAGTATTACTCTGGCAAAACCTTCGAAATTTGGACCTGATGATAATTTGTTATTATCCCCATACAAACAAACAAAGCACCCGAGAGCGCGCAACTTGATTTTGCTGGCAGCCAGGGTCTTCGCGCGGTTTTCTTAGAGAAACAAGTTCCCTCGGAAGCAATGGAGATCATGTTATCATCCATAACTCCATCTACAGCTAGGCAATATAAAACGGCGTTGAAGAAATGGGAGAAATGGCAGAAACAAAGGAATTGACTTTTTTAAACCGCGAGTAGATACATTATTGCGCTTTTTAACATTCCAATTAAAAAAGGAGCCTCATATAGTACCATCAACTGTTTACGATCCGCCATCTCTCTGATTTTGGATAAGAAAATCGACAAAGATCCAAGAATTGGAAGATTTTTAAGAGGCGTATTCAAACTGAGACCCTGCTCACCCAGATACTCTTCAACTTTGAATGTGGCATCGGTATTAGACTATTTGTCATCATTGCACCCCGCAGAGAACTTATCTATAGAAGAGTTGTCTAAGAAAACTGTGATGTTATTAGCATTAACTACAGCCAGTAGGGCTCAGACACTCGCAAACGTAGATATAAGAAATATTTTTAAATCACAGAATGGGTTAGAAATACCAATTACAAAACTATTAAAGACATTTGGTCCAGGGAGAAGACAGCCCGTACTAAAGATTCTTAGATTCAACCAAAGAAAAGAGTTATGTGTAGCCACGTACGTGGAAAAATATTTGGAAAAGACAGCAGCCTATCGAGGGGAGGAGAATAGTTTTTTCCTAGCTCTTAAAAGACCACATGAAAAAGTTGGGGACCAGACTGTCAGTAGATGGACCAAGAGTGTTATGAAGAGCAGCGGCATAGACATTTCGGTATTTTCGGCTCATTCCACGCGACACGCGGCTACCTCAGCGGCCTTTGCAAAATGGGTCTGCCTCGATACAATTAGAAAGACGGCAGGGTGGTCTGAGAGATCACAGATGTTCGCAGAAAGGTACCAACAACCAATAGAGAACACGGAATCAGGCTTTGCGAACAATGTTTTCATCTCCAACTATATGTCAGTTTTTCTTTTCTTTCATACAAAAAAAACATAAGTATTGATTTTTCTGTGAATTGTAAAAAAGATTTCACAAATCAGTATATTATAATCAGTAAAGATATAAACATACGGCGGGCGAAGTTCGATTGATTCTTTCTGCGGTAAAAGTGCTGGGTTTTCGTCTCTTTTACTGGACTAGTAGACCGAGTTGGAGAATTGCCTACTCTATTGTGAAGAGCGGACTGCCTTAGTTCGACAGTTTTTTCTGTATGTCAGTCGTTTCGTCTTGAACAGCGTGCTTTATTGAGTACTGTACCCGGAAGAATCGAGCCGGTTTTGGACGTTTTCATTCTTTCAGATCCTCGTAGTTAACGATATATTCTGGATCGAATCATCGCAAAAAATGAACATTTCAATCAGCTACCTTTCGTCGTCGTTCACGCTCTGCAATTTTTTTGAGGGAGGATATACCTTTAGGCGATGAAAAAAATGCTGAATTTCATGATTTTTTTCCAAGGAATGATTTCTCCACTTTTTTCTAGACTTAGGGTATGTTTTATTACTACTTTTGGCTATTACATGGTATTTTTTTACTGATCCTTAAAAATGGCGCAGGTATGGCACGGTCTTTTAAGCGAGTTGCGGCGGATGTTGTCAGTCTGCGGGATTAATCTGAAAAAAAAACCATCGAAGATTTTTCTTTCACTACCACTCATACGCGGAATATGAACCAGGAAAAAGTGAGAAATGTTGAAAATCGACGAAATGGTGCGCGTTGGAAAAAAAGATTGAATTTTCCGAAAAAAATGGCTACACGTTGCATACAAAAATATATTTTTTTTTATTTTCAAAAACATTTAGGGTCATTTTTTAGACAATAAGGTTAGAAAGATTTATACCCAATTTCACCTGAATCGATGGATTAGTTTTTCAGCTATACGTCACGCCAGATTTAAAGATTAATAAAAAAAATCATGTACCTAACAGTCTAAAGTAGTTACGAAACATATACTAGTCTCAAAAATGGTGAAGAAATGTTTCCTTCAAAAAAAGATCATGATAATGAGAAAAAACAAAGTTCATCGCCTAAAAGTATCACAATTGACACAATTTCCCTCAGCTATCACTCACCAAAGTGTTGGGCGAGGCTGCTTGACACGTGGATCCAACAATTAATTTCTCCTACTCTTCCATCGCTGTGTAAAGATCCGTTGCGTTGAACCACGAATGACAGACGTGTTCGCATCGCAATCCTTGATATACCGACATCCTCGACCACGTGATACGTTAGGCGTTATAACAAGCTCGATCACAGGGTGAAAAAAGAGTAGCACCAACAACGAAGATGTAATTTACATTCAACCCGAGAGGGACTTAAATTTACACGTGACGTAGTTGCGATAGGGGAACGAGGAAGACGAAGAACAAGTGCGGTAACTTCGCTGAAGCTTGGGAGAGACGTAAAATGTTGAGAGGTTGAAAAGCTTCCGTAAAATATATACGACGATGCTGCTTTGCTTGTTACGAAACTGTGTATGGGTCTGTAGATATGTATACATGTACGGAGTCACACGTACACATTTTTGTTACACATATATGGGGCGTTCTTCAGTAGATGCCAAGTTATACCTCAACACGCAGGTGTTTCTCACAACTTTAGATCGGATTAATAAGCTTCAAATTACTGTACTCTAATCTTTTAGACGGACTCCATTTATTTTCATCTCAGCAATACATTTTTTCTAAATGATATACTTTGACGGATAAAAAGCCGCCAATGCGCAGAGCGTACTGAAATGCTGTTGTAGCAAAAAACTCATGTCACGAGCTTTTCAATGTAGACCCGATGCGCAAATTTTAAATCAACGTCGTTGTCACGAGTTTTGTGAAATAAAGCTAAACGCGTGCAATGCATATCTTTGCAGAAAAACGTTTTTCTGCATAGCTGCACATTCGATAGGGTCGATGAACAACGATGTTTTTCGATGTTATCATACTTCGTCGAAGTATGCACAACTTTAAAAAACATGGGGAACTTTGAGAAATATCTTGGCTGAATGAAGAGCCGGGATAGAGCTCATGAAGCCATATATCACAACACATAAAGCTTCGTTTATTCAATATTTCCATTTAACAAATATTTAAATTTTCTAAAAAATATGACAAACAAGGTACCTAAGTATATTGGTGGTTCGTTGTCCGCGTAAAAACTGCAGCAGGAACTGGGCAGTAATGAGAAGCATACAACAGAAAAAAAATGTTCGTTGTCGACTGAGAATACCCAATGTAACATTATATACAGGGTGTCCAATAGGAATTTGCTGAAACTAATCGACTGTCATTTTAAAACACGTGCACAGAATCGGAAAACCTAAATTGCTTTAAATAGAGGCAACTCTGCAGTTTCAAACGCACATAAATAAAACGCAGTCAAGTATTTTTTATGTCAATTTATTACATCTTATAAAAATAACGAAAAAGTACAGTGATTAATGATAGATATTTTCGAAGTGCGAACCGTTAGATTGTGCACAAAAATCAATTCTCTTTTGAAAACTGTGAAAAACTGTGTCCAACATATCGTTCGTAATGCCGCGAACCACTTCCTGGATGGCCGCGATCAGTTCTTCTACTGTGCTGGGGTTTTTAGCGTAACAATGATCTTTAATGTAACCCCACAAGAAAAAATCACAAGGGTTCAGGTCCGGTGAGTACGGAGGCCATTCTAGTCCGCCTTGAGGAAATTTAGGGTACCCCAGACCGATTACTCGAGTCCCATATACGCGATGAATAGCTTCAAACACCTCATGAGTCCGGTGCGGCGTCGCTCCATCTTGCATGAAGTAAACATTTTTAACCAGTCCCCTCTTTTTTGCATAAGGGAAGAATTTCGTTTCCAAAAGCTGTTTGTAACTCTCTCCTGTTACCGTAGATTCCAAGAATTACAAATAAATTCCTTTTACTGAAATCGCTGCCCATGCCGTTACTTTCTGTGGATGAAGGGACTTCGCTAGCGATATGTTGGGATTTTCCGTTCCCCAAAACCGGTAATTTTGCTTGTTTACGTACCCATTCATCCAAAAACGTGCTTCATCGGAATAAATAATCAATTTCTCATTAAGTTCTTCGGCTTCAAACATTCCCGTAATAGTGTTACAAAGTTCGATGCGTTTCGTCATGGCAAGTTCAGTTAACAATTGATGAGTGCTTATTTTGTACGGATGAAACTTTAAAAAATATTTCAAAATGTTGTGTAATGATGATTTGGTTATTTTTAATGCTTGAGCAGCTTTCCGAATCGAATCATTTGGATTTTGTTTGAAATAATTCTCAACTTCGTTGATCTTCTCTGGTATAGTCACCGTAACAGATGGACCTGGCAACTCGTGTCTACGGTCCTGGAGTGTACCATACTTCACGAAGTTATCGATTATCCTACAAAAATTAACGTAAAATTACTTGAATGCAGTTTAATTGAATTGAAACACAAGTTGTGTGATAGATGAATATGAATAAATATTAAATTCTTACCTTTTCAGAGTGTTTTCGCTGGCAACTCTATGAGTTCCAAACTTAGTACGAAACCCTCTATACGCATTACTATAAATTTTTCCCTTCGAGAAGAAGCACTCAATAAGATATACTTTTTTTCCGTGGTGAGCTCACTCATTTTGACGCGCGCGTACTTGCTTCAACCACGGCTAGAATAAAACTGCGGGGCCTCAGGTATGCGCCTTAGAAAAAGGGACCCCTATTGAATTCATGGAGGGAAGAGACACTTATTTAGTTTTAGCAACTTCCTATTGGACACCCTGTATATGCATACATGATTCTCATGTACAATCACTTCTACAAAAAAGTGTATATATGTATATGAATATAGTGATTGTACATCAGATACAGTATATACAGCGGGACACCTTAAAACATGCTTATCTCTTGGCTCTGTCCGCGTTTAATCGATTTCACCTACCCTGTACAAACCTGAACGTCTCTCTCTCTCTCTCTCTCTCTCTCTCTCTCTCTCTCTCTCTCTCTCTCTCTCTCTCTCTCTTGCTCTCTCTCTCTCTCTCTGTCGGCGGTTCGAGCTTTTTCTCCGGAAGAACACGAGCGGGAGGAAACCTCGACGAGCATGAAGCTAGGGCGAGTGTGTGGAAGAGAAAAGTGGCAGCAGCAGCAACCCCGCGCACATTTTATTTCGGTCACGCCCGTCAACTAAAGTTACGGCCAGGGAAAGAAGTAATTAAGCGATGGACGGCCGACTCGAATCCTGCCGAACGACCACCATTTATACATATATATATACACGTGGAAACGTGAGTTTAAAGACTTTCGACCTCGAGGACTATCCTCATAGTAGTCACTAGTCTCCATACTCAACATTATGTACACCCTAATGTCTTTAAAATTCCCATCCAAAAAATGTAAGTATATTTATAGAAAGGCCGTTTCAAGTACGGTGCCGTCCGCAAAATCAACGAGAAGAATTAAGACCGTTCTCGAAACAGCCATATGGGCTGATAGTCGACATTACGTACACTTAACCGCTTCGAAAGTATCCTTTTTGAAATACACATATATATTCCAAGGGAGAAAAAGAGTGGGTGAAATGGGTTTGTTGGAAGCATCACGGTTGCGCGCATACTCGTGAGTTAGCTGCTTCCCATCGCGAATACAAAGTATTCTCGTTCACACAGGCAGGCACGTTCGGCCACGCGCATACACACGAAAAACTTGGATATGCGCTATTTCAGTGTTGAAAGTATATCCTCAGGGACTTAAAAAAAAGCTAAGGACTAATCACTCAAGAATAATAAGGGCACAAAAATTAAAATATTTTATTCTCGACGTGACAAGTCCTCGATAGTATCATCGCTTTTGGATTTAAGGGGTTAAACCCACTTGCGATTTTGAAAAAATCGATTTTTTTATTGCATTTTTTTGAAGTATAAGTATCCGGGCCCATACTTCTGTATGGGCCCGGAATGGATGACTCTATGTAAGTTTACAAAAAAAAATATTTTCTTCGTGTAAACTGAAATTGAAATTTTAAACGCGTTTTTCTCAAAATGGCATTTCTGAAGTCGGTGACCAAGATTACTCGAACACTAATGAACCGATCTTCTTGAAATTTTGCAGGCTTATTTAATACATAAAAATGTAGTCTTTAATCGTTCGATTTTTTTTTCGAAAAAAATGGCCGTTTTATAGCCAAAAAACGGCCGTTTTTTTTCGTTAAAATCGAACCATTAACTTTGACTGTCCGCCATTTTGTGAAAAATGAATATTTTTTAAAATCCTTCGATTAAAGACTAGTTTATACTTATATTTGACTAAATCCATCCGCATTTTTTTTCAGATGATCCACCTCGCCGCAATGTTGGTCACCGCAAACCGTGTATATAAAAACATTATTTCATTGACGGCCATTTGCCACTAAACAATGTAATATTTTTCAATAAAAAAATTACTGAAAGTTCTTCAAGATGTGTTCTTTAAGATGGTATATTGATCGATTAAAAAAGTTTTGTAGTTTTCTTTAAAAAAATTCATGAAAAAGGCCTTTTTTTGCGCTACAAGTGGGGGTAACGTCTTAAATGCATCGCTTAATGCGACAAATTAAGATCATTGTTGCCCATGAGAATCCTTATAAAATAAAATAAAATAAAACATAATAAAATGAAATAGAAAATAAAAAAATATAATAATAATAATTGTTGCCCATAAGAATGTCTTAATAAAAACAAAGCTTATTTATAACTTTGAATGAACTGCGCCTGCGATGCAGTATCGTTTCAGATGATAATCCACAAATGAATTATCGTTGCTACATGTAACGTGTATAATATCATAAAATTTATTTCACCCCTTCTTGGCGAATTTATTTTTTGCCGGTGCATCGAGTACGCGCTCCGAATTACGTGTGGGTATGCATAGTGACATGAACCGTGTAAGCCTGTAATATTCTCACTAAAGCTCATTGCGATATTCACAGTAGCGGCGGTTAAGTAAGAGCGGGAGGGGGGGGGGGAGTTTCACCCGTACGGAGCTTATTTCGACCCGTATATATATGCTCGTACATATAGTATTATTTTTCTGCTTTATCCTCGTACGTTTTATTCTTGATCGAGGTGGTGGAAAATATTGCGCGGTTGGTAATTTGCCTGAACTTTCACCTCTAGCAACGGTAACGGGCTTATTTGAACTCATATTACTAGGATGCATATAATTTGCTCGGTGCTACTGTGCAAGAACTCTCCTGTGCGGGAAAATTGGATATTCGAGTAAACGAGAGAGCGTGGAGGGCCAGAGACAGAGAGAGAGGTACTGCGATGAAGGAGAAGTGCGCTCATCGCCAGTTAATTAAAAAAATCGACACTTATCCTCTGTACACGATAACGGGACAATGCAGTCGGAATAGCTGAGTAAAAATGATGAAGAGTTACACTTACAGTCAATTGGTACAAACGTAAAAATTTATTAACGTTTTTTGCCTTTGTTAGCAGCAATTTCGTTTATTTTCTAACTTTTTCTCTACGCAATTGACAATTGGTAAATTCACGAGAAAACAATCATACAGCACTGTCAGCCATGGAAAATATCAATGTCGATGTGTGTGCATGCGTCTGGTGCATACAGACGTTCTATCTCTCCAAGACAAATAATATATTTCATTCAATTAAATAGTCGTTACAAGTTTACGAACTACGACGCAATTTATACGATGCATATATATATATATATATATATATATATATATATATGTACGTGTACGTTTATGTATACATATTTGAACTGTATGTTTGTATATATATTATGGGGGGGGGGGGGGATGCAATTTACGATTAGCCGGAAGGGCAGGAGATTGTCTATTTAGCGTAATGGCAATTAGTCCTCTTGTTCGGTAGCGAATACCCTTGTTCCTCGCTGCAATCATACGTATCTGTGTGCACACGCGTAAACTCACACAGTATCCATATATCTACATATCGTGGAAAATCTCGCGAGCAAATGGTTCAATAATGTTTGATTGCCAAATACACATAGAAAATCCTCAAATTGCATCGGCTTCATCGATCTCGTAAAGTGCGGAAAAAAAACCACAGTCCAGCATTGCAAAACGACACATTTCATCAGCATGTGCCATAGAAGTTGTGAAATTTATTCGAACGCGAAATAAACTTTTTGTTTTTACCGCCCACATAGTTTTTTCAGTCGATATAAAAGCGCGTCATATTCTCTGTTTCTCCAATTGTGTTTTTCGTTGAGTATTTCATTCGGTTCTAAAATTTCGTTGGTCGTTTTTTTTTCGGCATAGCGCTTTGTTCTCTCTGGAAATGTTCTCTCTCGTGCAGTAGCTATTCTGCTCGGATCTTTTGTTGAACGACTTTTTTTTCCCGATATGTTTGATGTACAACGAACGAGGAGACATATCGTTTTTACTACCGATAAAAAACGCCTTTTCGATTGTCGCAGTCTTGCGTTTTTTTTTCTACGAATTAATGAAATTTATCACTACGAATAGATGCGGGTGCAGGTTGCTTTGCCCTTTACGGTCAATTTCCTTTTTCACAAACATACTTTTCGGACCAATCAATTTGACTTTCCTCTTCAAGCCGGAATGTGCAAATACAACCACACCCGCAACCTGTTATCTAAGAGGTGTAATCTTCAGTGTAAATTCCTGAAAATTTCTCGCAGTTATATTGAGCAACGGCGGTGCGTGTAAATAACAAACCGCGTGCCAAAAGGAGAATGGAAGCAGAAGCCTCGGGGTTTAGCTTCGTTGATTGGCTGCTAGCTGCTTCCTTCTCTAGTGTACCTCATTTCGAAGTTTATCATAAGATATATACATATGGGTCATTCCATGTCAAATCGACAAATTTTTTACCTGACCCCCTTTGATTTCGCTGAAAATTTTCTATCTTTTTCTACCCCCCGAAAGTTATTTTTCAGAATTTTTTCAAATTTTTTTTCCCGACTCAAAAAAAGTTATGAATTTTTGAAAAAAACCGCTCTTTTATTTTTAAATTGCCAGAACTTTTTCAAAAATTGACCGTTTGGGAACTTTTTTTTTTCAAAATTTTTGTTTTTAAATGTAGTTTTCGAAAAAAAATATGAAAAAATTTTCAGAATCCCAGATATATGAAATATTTTAGTTTTTTTGAAAAAACCGTAATTTTCTCAAAGTCCGACCGTTTTTTTTTTGCTCTAAAAATACTTCAACTAATTCTGCAATGATCCCCGTTAATCAAAAGATGTGACGACAATCGCTTCTAATTTTTTTTCTTGATTATAAAAAATTTTTTGTTGAATTTTTGCTGATTTTATATAACTTTGTTATGAAATTTTTTTTATTTCCTCGTGAAACCTCAAAAGTTAAAAAATAAAATTTTATTGGAGAATTTCAAGTGATTATCGTCCAAGAAATTGTTATTTAAAAAAAAAAAATAATTTTTTTCTCTCATTGACGTTATTTTTTTACTCTTATGGACGTTTTTTTTTGGTACTCAAATATGACAACTTAACGTCATTTTGGTACTGAAACATGACAAAATAACGTCAATGAGAGAAAAAAATTATTTTTTTTTTTTAAATAACAATTTCTTGGACGATAATCACTTGAAATTCTCCAATAAAATTTTATTTTTCAACTTTTGAGATTTCACGAGGAAATAAAAAAAATTTCATAACAAAGTTATATAAAATCAGCAAAAATTCAACAAAAATTTTTTTATAATCAAGAAAAAAAATTAGAAGCGATTGTCGTCACATCTTTTGATTAACGGGGATCATTGCAGAATTAGTTGAAGTATTTTTAGAGCAAAAAAAAAAAAAAACGGTCGGACTTTGAGAAAATTACGGTTTTTTCAAAAAAACTAAAATATTTCATATATCTGGGATTCTGAAAATTTTTTCATATTTTTTTTCGAAAACTACATTTAAAAACAAAAATTTTGAAAAAAAAAAGTTCCCAAACGGTCAATTTTTGAAAAAGTTCTGGCAATTTAAAAATAAAAGAGCGGTTTTTTTCAAAAATTCATAACTTTTTTTGAGTCGGGAAAAAAAATTTGAAAAAATTCTGAAAAATAACTTTCGGGGGGTAGAAAAAGATAGAAAATTTTCAGCGAAATCAAAGGGGGTCAGGTAAAAAAAATTTGTCGATTTGACATGGAATACCCATATATACATACA
>CALYCA010000169.1:0-31665 GCA_944452715.1 Ophion slaviceki | reverse complement strand
GGCCATCGCGGTACACAGGCTCGCCTATAGTCCTCTGAAATCGGTGAGAAAGAGGTTGAACCGAAGAGCACGTTACCGCCAAGCCCGCGGCGGAAAACGACACCAGGTGGGGCAAAATGGACCCCCCTAAAATTCCCAACAATTTCATTGAGCCCACACACGGTGCAATTGAGCGATTCTCTCCTCTGCGGAACGACGAAAATCGTGTCTCCCTCAGGTTCCCTATCGGCTCGAATCCAAACACCGTCACGAAACTTAATTATAGGGGTACACGTCAAACAAACTTAAGGGAAACCTCTGTGACGCGTAAAAAATAGATTTTCCTTTGCTTTTTTTACAAAGTATACATATTAAAGAATATGTGAAAAAATATTCCAGCTAAAATATTGAAATTTAACTAAGTTACAGACAATTTAGTGAAAGCAGATAGCGCAACAATTTTCGTACTTTCAATCCCGTTTTTCTCGAAAGAATTTTTTTCGACCTAGCCGGAATCATAACTTTAGCTATAATTGTCCGATTGGCAATTTAAAAAAAAACAATATTTCCACAATTGCAGTGGATATCGTTGTACGTAACCGTTTTCCATTATTCATCGACAAAAATACACTTTTATTTTGAACACCCGCTATTTTGTGATTTTTTTCGAAAAAACGGCTATGTACAACGAGAACTGCATTTATAGTTCATGAAACTTTTTTATTTCTCTTTTTCAGACCTACCATTGTCAAGTTATCGATCCGGCCGTTCGAGCACATTTTTTATACAGATGCTATTTATACCTCAATGACGATGTCTTTTTTTAAATTAAATAACTCTTACTTTTTAAAATAACAATTTACACGCAATAAGTTCAGTATATCTTTAATGACATACCTTTGTTCCAAATCCCAAATAAACACTCTAGCAGACAAAACGAAATTCGGAATAAACTACTCTTTGTCGGCCCGTCAAAATGGTGTCGTCCTTAAAAAAAAAAACGCTGCAGGCGTAAAAATGTTGCCTTCAATGATCAACCCCCAAGTATGGACAACATAGATATTTAGATAGATGTATACATTTTATTGGAGCAATGGAACATAGAGTCTTTTGGCACGCAGCCAATGTTTAATAAAAGCAGATAGCAAAAAAAATACAATTTAACAGGTGGATCAAATACAAGGTAGGGAAAATACGAACGAGAAGGGCTTATGAGAACTATGCTTATCTATGACGATCGTGGCATTGATAAATAAATGTATACTAATAAACATTTATATAAAATATTAAATTGAATATATTATCTTATATTAAATAAAATATTACAAATCTTACCAATAAATGAAACAAAATATCGTATATTGCATATAACATACAGTATATAACATACTACTCATACATAAGTAAATGTATTCAGGTATGTTCGTATATATTATGTCACATTTTATATATATATATATATATATACACAATATGAGATATACTGGCAAACATGTAAACGGAAATATTTCGCAGAAAAACATGGGTCCATATTGCCCCACATTCTTCAAATTGCGCAGGGCGCGGGAAATAAGCACTGGCGTATGGGGCGAGGGCGGATGGGAGCTCGGAGCGGTTACGGGGTTCCCCGGTATTACTGATATTAGCGTCGCTAGTAACTCTTTCGGAATGGTCTTGGCACCGCCCGCGCGCTTCCCAGTAGCAACTTCCTGCTTTCCTGAATCACGCCCCGATTCCGGCGAACACGTTTCTGCCGCCCCTGCGATTTTTCGACAGCTCACTCTCTCTCTCTTTCCCTCGCTCATACAAAGGCCCTCGTGCCTTATCCATAAGTGAATCGCGATGCTCCGTTGCACTGCAACCCCCCGCGTTTTTCAGCCCTGCCAGGCGTCGCACGGTTTTCCTCCCGCGATACGGGAATCCCCGATTTTTTCGGACCAACGAATACGGAACGTTTGTCCGGATTAGTCCAGTAAAAGAGACGAAAACCCGGCACTTTTTAGCGTAAAATATGAATTTTCGACTGAAGGTAAATGGTTGCGCGCTGAAAGTGCCCCCAATAAATGTTTGCCCCTCAACTCGCCTCAACCCTAAAGAACAGGGGTTGAAAATTTAAAAATCGCCGTATCTCGATAATGAATAGCCCAATCAAAAAAAGTTTCAAACAAAAGTTGTTTGGAATAATAAAATTCGTATAAAGTTATCTGACGTCCAACTGCCTATCTTGGAAAATAGCGGCACAGAAACGATTCGAAAATTCGGAGTTGATGCGTCTGGGCCAGTGGTGCTCTCGTGTTTTTGTGCGGCTATTTTCAAAGATAGGGGATTGGACGTCAGATAACTTTATACGTATTTTATTATTCCAAACAACTTTTGTTTGAAACATTTTTTGATCGGGCTATTAATTATCGATATACGGCGATTCTAAAGTTTTCAACCCCTTTTTTTAGTGTTGGGGTGAGTTGAGGGACAACATTTTATTGGAGTTACTAGCAGTATGCAATCATCTACCTTCAGTCAAAAATTCATATTCTGGGCTAAAAAGTGCTGGGTTTTCGTCTCTTTTACTGGACTATATTCGGAACGTGCAACGAGAGTGACGTAATTTCCCATGTGGAAATGGGTGTTTTTTAAATGGGTTTACGACACCCGATGATCTTAATCCGCATCTGTCTTTGGGTGCGCAGCGAAGAGGACGAAAAAGCAACGTCTTGGTTATATGGAAAACGAAGGGCCGGATGAATAAGCGATCGCGGAGGAAGCAATTCTTCGAGGGACTCCTCGCACGAAAGGGACGTTAAGGAATATATATTATTGAAATATATGTACGTGTATATCGAAGCTTACGCGGATCGCATAAACTTTCCTTCGGATCGGGCACACCGTCGCCCATTCTCCGAGAAATGTCATATGTATGCCTTTTTCGTACCCTACAGTGGGTACATTTTTTCGTCGGCGAAGTATACGTTGACAAACGGGGAGGCAGTAAATTCTGGACTGGTGAACGAGGGTGGGATTCTGATAATGCTAGAAATGATTCGTATGAATCGAATAAATTTAATTCTTTTTTAATTTAAATTTGATCAATATTTCGATATTGATCGATATCGATGATTATAATATGCCTATACTATTATAATCGATGATTGATAACGTACCTACTAAAGTTTCAGACTTTCGGCAATATATATATATATAATTATATATTTAAAATTATACATATATAATTTTGGAAAATATTCCAAAATTAGGTACCAACTCGTTGATGATGTTCAAACAGACAATAATTGGTAACTAAAAACTTACTTGCGTCTTAGTTTAATGTATATTCAATCGACAAACACCAATACAATCATCTGTATCCACACAACTAACTAAATGGGACGTGTTATTCAACACGTTTTTAATTATATGAACACAAAAAAACTAAATTCAAAACGTTTTATTATGTTTATTATTCAACACAAATAATAAATTTATTATATGAACACAAATTCTATTAACAAAATTCTATGAAGAAGAAATATGAACACAAATTTTATTATTCCACACGAATAAACAATGTATTATATGAACACAAATAACTAAATCCAACACGTTTTATTATTTTCATTATTCGACACGTTTTTAATTATTGGCCACAAATAACTAAATGGAACGTGTTATTCAACACGTTAGTCAACAAGTTTTTAATTATTCAACTAAAAACTTGTCATAAAAATAAAAATATCTCTTATGTCAATGCTATTTTTTAAAAATAGCATTAACACAAGAGGTGTTAGTACCTAATTTTCGGAAATTTTTCGAAAATCATACTCACTATGATAACTCAAAATCCTTAGACTTTGGACTAAGGTAGCCTAGGTGAGATATGTTCCTAACGAGGTGACGTATCACCCCCTTAAGGCTTTTCTTAAGCTTCCTAAGACCCTGTGGTTATTGGTTAAATAACCTAGTGATGTTCCATGCAGAAGTGAAACATTTTCGAAATATTATTATTTTTATTCTTTTTTTTAAGTGAAGGGTAGGCAACTTTAAAAATGAATGGAAAAAGAACTGTTGTTTGGAATCACACTTTTTTATTATTTGTAGTTTGAGAACATAGTAAGGAAGAATTATCAACAATAAAATCAAAATAATCTGCAAACAATTTTGAATTAGGGGTCCAAAACTCTGCAATTCTAAAAATGATTCTTATTTTGTTGTTGATAATTATTTGTTACATTGTCCTCAAACTACAAATATTAACAAAGTTTGATTCCATACAACAGTTTAAAAAAGATTAATTTCTAAAATTGCCTATCCCTAACTGTACAGAAAAATTAATAAAAATAATATCTCGAAAATGATTTACTTGTACATGAAGCGTTACAGGGTCATTGGATAGCGGAAAAAATGTCCTACAACTTTTTCACGAGATCGTGACCAACAACCAGTGGCCCTGTATATTTTGTATATATATTTTGTATATATATGTATATTTTAGGTTAAAATGAAATATGGTGGCTGTACTTTGCAAAATATGAAAATGGAAGAATTTTCTTGTTGATAAAAAAATCAATACATTCAAGGAGTCTCCATAAGGCCGAAATTTTGAAAATGTGATTTTTTTATTCTATAGTTTTGTAGCCTTGGGTCTTAATTTTCATTTGCAGACAGGATTTTGGAAAAATTCTTATTGTTCGCCGAGGTTTACGATTTTTTTTTCGAAATTGTTTTATGAAACTGTGTCAGTCATATCTCAAAATTTAGCAGTCTGATTAACGTCGAATTCGGACCGAGGATAGTTCACAACATTTTGTATCGTATGGCCGAATGATTTTTTTATATGTTCATCCTTTTGTTAACAACAAACGATTTTTAAAAAAACTTGGTCGAAAATCGATTTTTTTCCTACAGCTGTCCATATTCGTTATTTTCAAAATTTTATACGAAAGTTGAATTATATCAAAAGAACGTTCATTTATTTTTCATTTCAGATAAGCCTGGTTGTTAGAACCAGCTACATCGTTCATTAATCGTGCAATTTAATTTCGATCAAGTTTTACTCCTGTGCTCATCGAAAAACAAAGTATTTCGTAAAATCAAGTTGTCTTTGCCAATCGAGGAACGAATTGACGGGATCGCGCTTTCCATTTCCTTACAACGTATACACAAGTGGATGGAAAATTGCCCTTCAGTTTTATCGTCTTTGGTCGATGTCGAGAATGTTCACGTTTTGGAGTTTTTCCTATATCCGCGTTTTTTTTACGACCCTTGTGTACCTATGTAGCGATAAAGATTGGTCCTCCTATGTGTCGCGCTCGATGGAATGAAAACCGCACCGACCAGTTTTCCCCGTCATATTCCCGAGCGTGTTGTAGGCGAATCAAAATTGGAAATTGCCGCTGACAGTCTGAGCTTTCATCTACATTTTTGCTTCGACAGCAATCCAAATATACGCGGATGTATACACAGAGTGACAATTGTAAGGTGGGCGGAGATTTCGCGACCGAGAAAAATATGATATTTAATAGGTGTCGGGTCCTTTTTGAAAAAAAAATGCAACGTATTTTTCTGATGAGTATGCCATCGCCAAAAAGAATTGAACATACTGGAAAAAATAAAAGTTCCATTTTCAATTCAGCAGAAGGAAGGTAATTAAATTCCGAATACGAAATACTCCAAAAAAAAAAACTTTTTTTTCTAATGCAATCGAATTTCATTTATAGACTTTTTAAACTTTGATTAATTTTTTCTCGATGGGCGAGGAAATTTTTTTTTTCTGATTTGTGATGATCCATTGCTAGTAAAAATTGAGCACTCTGGAAAAAAAGAGAAATTGCACTTTGCGTTCAGCAAAACGAAGATAATTAAATTTCGAATGTGAAACACTTCTTAAAAAACTTATTTTTTCAATGCAGTCGAATTTCATTTACACACTTTTGAATCTTTGATTATCTTTTTTCTCGATGACGGGCAAGACAAAAAAGTTTTGCTGGCCTTTTTCGTGTTCGGGATTGAATTATCTTCATTCTGCTGTACTCAAAATGGAATTTTAATTTTTTTCCAGAACGCTAAATTGTTTCTGGGAAATACTACTTGTCACAAAAATACGCTGATTTTTTCAGACAGGATGTGAAAAATTGTTGATAATTATATTTTTCCCAGTCGCAAAATGTCCGCAAAAGACCTTTTAAGGGGTTATGCCTAGTTTTAATACTCGAAAGATCACTTTTTCGAAACCAATATATTTTTCGACAGTATCCTATCTTATAAATATTCCCTAAAAATTTCAAGGTGCTCGAATCAAAATTGACTTTTTTTCTCGAAAGTACGTTGTCAAAAGCGGTGAGCAAAATATCTCTAAAATTACTGCATCAATCTTTCTGAAATGTTTAGAGCTTTATTTAGGGCAATATAGTATTTGATCGAAGGATTTTTTCCCCAATGTATACTTTCGATTTGACGAACGGAAAATGTCCATTTATTTTGCATCAATCAAGACTCTCACTTTGAACATGCGTAATTTTTTTAAATTTGATATTTCGGAAATTCCTTCGATTACTCATAGGATAAATTAATATACTAACGAAATCTGTTTGATTTTTTCCCCCTTAAATAACCTGGTTCAGAAAGGCATTGCTGAATGCAAGACATTTTCGAGAGGTGCTTCCCGGACCTCGGCTGTAAATCGATTATAAATCCACATTTTTACACAAACAAATAACAGAGTGTTCTTCAGATGATACTTTTTCAAATACATAATTTTCGTGAAAATCTATCATCACGATTTTCTAAAAAAAATATCCCAAAAATGAGCCTTTTTTCGACTGTTACACCTAGGCATAACCCCTTAAAAACACATATCCTTTGTGTACAGGGTGTCCCAAAACTGAATGCGTACCCAGAAACGGGGGGGTTGGGGGTGAAATTCTGAGTCGATTTATATAAGTATGTGTGGGTCTCAGATCAACCCCTCAATTGTTATTCATTTTTAAAGGCGGGCCAATCAGGTGCGCCCGCCTTTAAAAATTGATAATAATTCAGGGGTTGATCTGAGACCCACACTTGCTTATATCAATCGACTCAGAATTTCACACCCAACCCCCCCATTTCAGAGAACGCATTCAGTTCTGGGACACCCTGTATATTTTTTCCCAATATTACGGTGCAAATTGAGCGGTCACCCATCCGAGTACTGGCCCCGGCCGAAGCCCGCTTTTGAATTATTGCTCTATCAATATTTGCTACGAATTGCACTGCACAGAATATAATCGAGAACGCGAAATAGGGGCGAGGGCTGAAACTAGAGAAAATAAAAATAAACACGAATATACGGGGAGTGATGGCAGGAAGAGTCGAGCTGGTCGCGCGATGGCTTTACATTTTTTAAATTGGCGCGTTCGTGGCGTTTCGGGGGAGATATGCAGAGATGCAGAGATCT
Organism: Ophion slaviceki; assembly: GCA_944452715.1. Taxonomy (NCBI): domain Eukaryota; kingdom Metazoa; phylum Arthropoda; class Insecta; order Hymenoptera; family Ichneumonidae; genus Ophion; species Ophion slaviceki. The sequence continues at coordinate 24,260 of CALYCA010000169.1, read as the reverse complement.
CTACAACAGGGTCGAACTTTTTTCGCTGTTTTTTTTTTTCGTTTTTTTTTTCGTCCCGATTTTATTTCCCAGCACGGTATATCACTCGAAATGGGATTGCGCGGCATCGGTAACACACTCCGAGGCATACCGGAGAGACTCGTGCGCGCGGCATCGCGTTTCCAACGCGCTCGCTCAGTTCTACCAATTTTTCCCGTCACCTCTCCCTCGCGCTGTCAAACGGACCTTCTTCGGTAACGAACCCGAACAGTATATGAGGGCGTGAAGGGGATGCGTAGTCGGTATACATGAGCGGATGTACAGACTCGTTTTGCAAACGATTTTGTCAAAGTGGATCGACATGTGATATATATATAAATTGAGAAATATGTAGCTGCACACGTTACCCTGAAATGACTTTTTGAACGGAAAAACATTTTTTTTTGCAAATTATTTTATTTGACGGTTTAAAAGGAATATGTATTTTTTTAAAATAGTTTTATAGCCTACGGTGTTAACTTCAATTTGCAAGAAACTTTTTGCAAGATTTCTTACATCTGACCGAGTTATGACGATTTCTGTGAAGGGTCTCCTGATTTACCTTTTTTTTTGGGTTTCTCGAAACTGTTTTGCGAAACGGTGTAAGTTGTATCTAAAAATCTATTCGTCCGATTCACTTCAAATTCGGAGTGAGCTTAGTTTACAGCTTCTATCGTATGACTGGACGATTTGTTGATATGTTTATCCATTTGTTAATAACAAATTATTAAACTTTAATTTGTAATTAAACAAAAAGTTTAATAACAAATTATTAAACTTTAATAACAAAATTAAACTTTAATAACAAAACGTTAATAACAAAATAATAAAAAATTATTAAACTTGTCTTTTTAGACGAAAAGCGAACTTTTTTTCTACAGATTGCCATTTTTTATAATTTTCAAAATGCCAAAAAACTATCCGGCCATACGAGAGTTGGCCGGATAAAAATGATTAAACTTGTCTTTCTTAGACGGAAATCAAACATTTTTTCCACAGCTTGCCATTTCCATAATTTTCCAAATTTCAAAAAACTATCCGGTCCTACGAAAGTTCAATTATTATACTTAAGTGCACTTTTCTATTTTTCATAACAAACGATTAATCTTCTCTTTTTTAGTCGAGAATCGAACTTTTGTTTCTACAGCTTGCCATTTTCATAATTTTTCAAAATATCAAAAAACTATCCACTCATACGAAAGTTACTTATCATACTAAAGTACATTTTTTTATTGTTCATAACGAATGATCAAACTTGTCTTTTTTAGTAAAAAATCGAACTTTTTTTCCTCAGCTTGCAATTTTCATAATTTTCCAAATTTAAACAAACTATCCGGTCTTACGACTGTCGAATTATTATAATAAAGGACATTGTTTCATCTTTCGTTTCAGACGACCCCAGTTGACAGAGCCACCTAAACCGATTGGCCATGCAGCAACGTCGGTGCTTTGTTCAAATAATAATGCCTCCATTGTGAATCAACATTTTCCAATGAAAAAAAAAACAACAAACTTGATAAGACCATGTATCAATTGCGTAAAAAATCCCCACCCCGTCCTCCCAATACTCTCATCAGATAAAAACATTGAAAATCCACCTGTTTTTTCGGGCACAAAATCACAACCCACTTCGCAATCGTCGCGTCTGCCTCTGACAAATGAATAGCCAAAAAATACTCACGTTGCGAGTCGAGTAGTCCACAGTGATGACGGCCACGTTCCGAGTCTATAAATATACCTCTATATATGTATAAATCTGTGCATACATATGCATAAAGTCACAATTCACGCACCATCACTCGGAGAACTTTCGGATCCTGTTGGACGACAGAAAAAGCCAAAAATGACAACACAAGCTAAATTAATCTTCACGCGAACATCTTCCGTACTATAACAAATGACGAAAAAATAAAATAAAATGGACTCGTGCTCGTTGTACGGATCGAACACGTCGCGAGGTGCTTTTTAAGCTCTGCAATTAATAATGACGCGTTAATTCGGGAGAGTGTCCACGGTATCACTTCACTTTGTCACCGTCGCGAATTAATTCGATGTTCTCTTTGCGTATATAATGGGGGCCGGTTGTGTTCTACACACCCTCGAGAAACTCGTTTGGTTTTCAGCTTGAAGGGGCTCACGTTCACTGACAGAAGAAATAAACTTACTGACGAATCTTCCTTGCTCTCTCTCTCTCTCTCTCTCTCTCTCTCTCTCTCTCTCTCTCTCTCTCTCTCTCTCTCTCTCTCTCTCTCTCTCTCTCTCTCTCTCTCTCTCTCTCTCTCTCTCTCTCTCTCTCTCTCTCCCTCTCTCTCTCCGTCTCTCTTTCTCGCTCTCTCATGTCTGTTCAGCAATTTCCGCGCGAGCTCCAAAGTCCCAGCACCCGAAAAGTCCGTCTATACTATATATGTGTAATTCATGCACGACCTCGTGTCTGACTGCACAGGGCCTTTGACTACTGGCGTATAAGAGAAAGCCGTAACTGCACGGACTACGAAGATATATGCGTACATTCAAACATAGAAACACACACTATATGTGTGTTTGTGTGTGTATGTATATATATATATACATAACATAGTATATTATGTATGATATTATATATTATATAATGTATATAATATATCAATGAATGATATATGAAATGAAATTTCGTTTATTTAATATATATTAATTAATTATATATATATATGTATATATATATATATATATATATATATATATATATATATATATATATATATATATATATATATATATATATATATATATATATATATGTATATACATATGTATATACATATGTATATATAATATTGCTTATAAAATATAACATATTATCTAGATATCATTATATTATATATTATGTACGTGATGTATATTAGACGATGTGTTGTATCGTATATTATACATAATACATCTGTATATCTATACATATGTATCGAAGTTATTTAATTTTTTGCTAAAAAAGACAAATTTTGGAAAAATGCAACGTAACTCGATAACTATAGGGTTTAAAAGGAAATGTCAAAGATGTAAAAAGTTGCGTAAGTTTATACTGGATCGCCTGGATCTTGTTCACCATTTTCAACATTGTAAATAACATTGTAAAAAAAATTGAAAAAAATCGGAAAAAATGTCAACGTATTCAAAACGAAACACTGCAACATTTTTCCATTTTGATGTTTTGTCTCCCACTTAATAATTTTCGAGATACGCCAATCACTTGTTCGGACGACTCGCCAAGGCTCGACCAAATAAATTTCTGAACAAAATTCAGAAAAAATTTAAGCGAATTTGAAATCGAAAATTAAAAAACTTTCTCCTCCTGATATTTTATTATAAACGCCATACTTTTCGAGCCAAGCCATCTTACTAGTTAGCGTTTCGAGCAAAAGTAGTAAAGAAAAAACTTCAGCGGAACATTTTGAAAAAATTCCAGGCGATCCAGTATAAACTTACGCAACTTTTTACATCTCTGACATTTCCTCTTGAACCCTATAGTTATTGAGTTACGTAGCGGTTTCCAAAATTTGTCTTTTTTAGCAAAAAATGAAATAACTTTGCGAAAAAAAATCGTACGAAACTTAAAAAAAACGAAAGCGGAGCTCCTGCTACCCCGTACAAGTTTGTCATAGATAAACATGACAAATTTTTTTTCCATAAGTCATGCGCCCAATTCTCGATGGTCGAAAAAAGCTGAAAAATAGTCACGTAGAAAAATGCGTACGGGATCGAAAAAAAATCATAAAAAATATTTCAAAAAAGCTAAACAACGCTGAGTTTGTTCTCTTCAAAACGCCGTTCGGTGAATTTGGTTATCTTTTTTTTTGACGATGTTATGTAACTTTTAGTGCGGCAAGAAAAATTGACTGGTGTATCCGAACTTTTGAGCGGCAGTGTATGCACAGCCATATATTCAAGTATGCACGAATATATTCGCACGTATCACCCACACACACAGACAAACACACGTACATATTCGAACGAGCCCCGAGAAATTCTCATTGCACCAAAATTCCTCGGGTCTCCATTGCGAAAGCTTTCGATAGAGGAATTTCAAGAAACACGTTTGACAATGAGACCGCAATGAACCTCGACGAATTGAGCGCAATCTTTGCACGTGAACGTTGCGAGAGCCGCCCACCCGCAAATCCGACTGCATCCATCGGAATTTGCCGGCAAGTGATTATTAAGCGCGGTGGGAGGTTATCAATCACGACGAGTGATTATTGATCGCATTGGGTGATTATTATGCATGATAACTGATTATTAGTCACGTACGCGTAAGTATGGATCACAACAGGTGATTTTTTTATCGCCACATGAAATTGCATTGTTCGTGACAAGCTATTTTATCAATCACAAGTGATTTTGGTGATCACGACAGGTAATTTTTGTGATTGTGACAAGTGATTTTATTGATCACGATAAGTCATTTTATCGATCACGATTAGTAATTTTATTGATTATAAGTGATTTCATCGATCACAAGTGATCGCCACATGAAATTTTATTGTTCGTGACAAGCTATTTTATTAATCACAAGTGATTTTGGCGATCACGACAGGTAATTTTTGTGATTGTGACAAGTGATTTTATTGATCACGATTAGTAATTTTATTGATTATAGGTGATTTCATCGATCACAAGTGATCGCCACATGAAATTTTATTGTTCGTGACAAGCTATTTTATTAATCACAAGTAATTTTGGTGATCACAGGTAATTTTTGTGATTGTGACAAGTGATTTTATTGATCACGATAAGTCATTTTATAGATCACGATTAGTAATTTTATTGATTATAAGTGATTTCATCGATCACAAGTGATTTCATTGATAATGGTAAGTATTTTTTTTATCACAAGTGATTTTATAGATCACAAGAAAGTTTATCGATCACTGTAAATAATTTTGTTTAACACAATAGTAATTTTATTGACCACAAGTGATTTGGTCGATCCGAATTGATTTTGTCACGTGATTTTATCAATCTTAAGGAAGTTTATCGATCACGATAAATAATTTTAGTGACCGCGGTCAGTGTTTTTATTAACCATAACTGATAAATGATTTGATTGATCACAAATAAGTTTATCGATCACGATAAATAATTATATTGATCACAAAAATTAATTTGATTGCTCATAAGTGATTTTCTCGATCACAAGTGATGTTATCGATCGCGATAAGTAGTTTCATTTATCACAAGTTTTATTTATCACATCAATCCCGATTGATTTTATTGATCACAAATAAGTTTATCGATCACAATAAATAATTACATTGATCACAATAATTAATTTTCTCGACCATAAGTGATTTCCTCGATCACAAATGATGTTATCGATCACGATAGGTCATTTTATTTATCACAAGTTATTTTATCGGCCACAAATAATTTTATTAGTCACACTATCAGTCGTCCTAAACAAATAATCACATATCCCGTCATATCATCACTCACCTCAATCGATAACTCACCATCGCAATCAACGATATCACTTGTCGCAAATAAATGAAACGAGACAAGCAAAAATCAAGATAAGTCAATGACAACGTGACCCGAGAACGCACAACCGTATCACAACGGTGGAACGAAGCTACACCGCAAAATCGCACCCACGCACGCACGCCGTTATTCGTACGCACGTATACTTTTGATTACATGAGACGCGAGTAAACGCGCGCTAATTTCATTAACGAGATCCCCTCCGGTTCCACTCGTTAACGAGTATACCGCTGCTGCACCGAGGGATGTGTCTAATTCGATACAACGCGGCGCGCGCGACTCATCCCTCGGCAACGTCCATCGGACTGGTGTACTGTCACTTTTGAAATCTTTTTTTTTCATTTATTTTGTTACGTCGTTCAGTTTAACGCGCTCGGGAAACGACTGGCCTCGCATTGAAAAAGCACCTTTGGGTTTAACCACACAAATACACACGTGTGTGTGTGTGTGTGTATTTGTGTGTAGTTAGGGTGGCACAAATTTGAGCTCGATTTTTTCCCTTTTCCGCACCATCCAATTATCTACTGAAAAAAAAATTGTCATGAAAGCTCTAGCCGGTCAATGAGTATTTAGTGGTCGCTCAAGAACTTCGAAATTTTCAATTTTCGCCATTTTTTTTACTCTTCTCACTCATAAATTTGACGATTTGTAATATTTACAAAACAAATTATCGTTTTTCTTTAGAAACAGATTTTTCAAATTTACCTCAGACCTCTACCCCAAAACCAGACCTCTGTCCCCTGTTTTATCGGGTCAGAGGTGTGAGGTAAATTAAAAAAATCTGTTTGTAAAGAAAAAAAGGATTAATAGTTTTGAAAATTTTACAAAGTGTTAAACTTGTGAGTGAGAAGAGAAAAAAAAGTTACACTAACATATCAACTATGTGTCTCTCTCTCTTTTATTTTCTTCTATTATCTTTCTTAGTTTTGTATATTATTTTTATTTCATTGTATTTCACTGCGTATTGTTTTTCATTTTGTGCTTCGGTGTCTTTCTTTTTAATATTTCTTCTTATTTTCATATTGTTCTTGCATTACATAAAGTTACCTATTTTTGTCTTTGTATCGAGTTTTTCCTTTTTTTTTGTATTGGGAGTACAAATATTTTTTTTGCTCTTCTCACTCATAAATCTGACGCTTTGTAAAATTTTAGAAACAACTTTTTCTTTAGAAAAAGATGGTCTTTAGAAAAAGTTTTTTTTTTATTTACCTCACACTACTAACCCAAAAATGACAATCGTTATTCCCATAAAATAATTCTCAAAAGCTCTTGTCCGTAAACAAAATTATAGGTCCCCCGTTTTATCGGGTTAGAAGCGTGAGGTAAATTAAAAAAATCCATTTTTAAAGAAAAAAAGTATTAATAGTTAAAAAAAATTTGAAGTGTTGAATTCATGAGTGAGAAGAGAAAAAATTCGCGGCAATTATAAATTTCGAAGCTCTTGAGCGACCACTCCATATTCATTGGGCAGCTAGAGCTTTAGCGAGCTTAATTTAAAAATTATAAAGCGTAAAATTCACGGTTGAAAGGTGAAGGAAAAAAATCGATTTTTTAATTAAAATTTGAATTTTTGGGAGGCTTGAGCGACCTCTAAATATTTCTTAACCGCTCGCAGCTTTCGCGACTATTGTATTTTAAGTCGATATTTGGATGGTTAGAAAAAGGAAGAAAATAGAACTCAAATTTGCACCACCCTAATGTATATTTATACACACACACGAGTATATAAACAGGGTGGCTCGAAAAGTGACGTCCAAAAGGAAAATCTAAATGCCTCTTATCAATACCTAGCCGAATTGTCCCCATGTACGTTCTACGATCTTTTTACAAGCTTTTATTTATTTACCTGTCGAGAAGAAATAATTTTTTAATTTTCATCGTGTTTTTCTGTAGGAAAGGTTTTTATTAATTTTTTTCTTTTGTCAATGTACAAAACTCTTAGAAGTTTTTGAAAGCTATTGTGAGTCATTCAGACTAGTATAACTATTTTTTTATCATCTGAACTACAGCGACTGATCCTGTTAAACGTATTTTTAAGGACCTGCACCTGGTTGAAATCTTTTAAAATATCGATTTTTGGTTCTCGACGGATTCTCAAAATATAACACTTCAAAAACATTCTCTGAAAATTCCAAGTCGATCCGTGTAACCCTTACTTGCCACTGTGGGGTTCGAAACAACCCCACCACTTTTTTTCTTATGCGAAAATTTATTGACGATGTGTATTCTACAGAAGTGTGGCGAGTAAGGGCTCAAATTGACGAAGTTATGGGCATCTATAGGTAGATTCCGCAAACCAGCGAACTTTAAACGCGTTTTTCTCAAAATTACTTTTTCAAGATCGGTGATCACGATATCTCAACAATCACTGCACTGATCAACCTCAAATTTTACAAGCTTCTTCTAGATATTAAAAAGCAGTGCTCGAACGAAGGAAGTTTTTTTTCGATGCATAGTTTTTCTTCATCAACGAAAGTAGAGCGCTTTTTTTCACCGAAAATCAATACGTTCACATTGGACTCCGGCCATTTTTTCAAAAATCAATACTTTCACATTGGACTCCGGCCATTTTTTCAAAAATCAATATCTTGTTAAATCCTTCGTCCAAGCACTCGACAATTTCATGCAAAAACTAAATGCGTTTGAATTTTATATTTCCGATTATTTGTTTCTTTCAAGCAGCGCTCTGCACGAACCATTGTATCTACCACGATTATTAGTATGTTTCAATACAAACTTTTTTAAGCCACTTAAAACCATGCTCTTGAACATAAAAACAAACAAAAAATGGAAACCTTCACAATTTTTTGTAGAAAAAATTCTTAAAAATTCCTATTTTCCCAACCACGAGCTAGGCGTAAATCTTTCAACTTTTCATCGATATTCAAGGCATTGACATTAGTGTCCAGTTGGTCATTCATTAATTTCTCAATTGTTGCTCATTTATTGCTCACTTCGTAATGATAACACAAGTAAAAAAAAATCGCGAGTAAAGTGCATACACAAAAGGGAAAAATGTTTAAAATCGTTTTTCTCGAAGAGTAAAAAAGATCGAAGTGCATTGATTCGGATAAGTACGGATCTAGATTTCCCTTTAGGACGACACTTTTCGAGTCACCCTAAGTCATATATATATATATATATATATATATATACTTATTTAAATGGATGTTGAAGCCACTAGGCTTCACATGAGTTGAGTATGGGGACAATTGGCTACCATGAGGCTAGTCCTCGAAATCGAATGTCTTCAAAATCACTTTTCCCTCTATATGCCTACCTATAATAACGTAGATATACGCGTCACGCAAGGGCAACCTGTAAATGCTTTATGCACGTACGACGCACTCGGGAATCGTGTTGGCACGCTTTAATTACGGGATATTGGGGCCGTCGATCCCTCCCTTCGTCCCACCTTCCCTTTCGAGAGCCCTCTTCTCACTCCGGGTCTATTTCCCCCCGGCCGCGGCTGGTTCAAGCTCCGCACTCGCCGATGTCCCTTTTATTATCGGCAGTCCCCTCCCCCGACGGGCACACGCCTGCGAAATTCTATCAGGCGTCGCGCGTTCTACCTCTCAATCCGCAGGAGCGCGTATAACCGCGACTCGCGATTCGCGCATCGACGAAAATTGTTTATAGACCTCTCGACGGTGCGTTTTGGCCGGTACGGTCGACCGGTTGCCACGCTCGATCGAAATCAATTTTTCGGCGGTTTCAAGGGTTGGAGTGACGCTACGGAGAAATTTATCATCGTACTCTCCCTCTCTCTCTCTCTCTCTCTTGTTTTCTTCGATTATCTTTCTTAGTTTTGTATCTTATTTTTACTTTATCTTATTTAATTGCTTATTATTTATTATTTTGTGCTTCGGTGTCTTTCTTTTTATTATTTAGTATTATTTTAATATTGTTTTTGCGTTATATAGAGTCACCTATTTTTTGTTTGTATCGGGTTTTTTTTCCCGTAAGTTGTATGTAATATGAGGATTGCGTGACAAAGGACCCTGCTTGGTCCTAGCGCACTAATAAATCTATTTATATATCTATGTAGCTCTCTCTCTCTCTCTCTCTCTCTCTCTCTCTCTCTCTCTCTCTCTCTCTCGCTCTCTGTCTCGATAGAAAGCAAACCGAAACAAATAAAACTAGAAATAGTTTTCTTTGTTTGGATTTGGGTTTGTTTGGTTATCAACTACTAACAGTAGTTTTATTTGTTTGGGTCGATACAAACCTCGATACAAAACAGAGAAAACTATGAATAGTTTTCGTTGTTGTGTATCGAAATTTCGTTTTATAAAAAAAATTGTTATATTTCGTATAGATTGTATTCCTGAGAAGTTGTTTATTCTAGTGCACTCATAATCTTTTTTTCTGTCTGTCCCTCTCTCTCTCTCTCTCTCTCTCTCTCTCTCTCTCTCTCTCTCTCTCTCTCTCTCTCTCTATATATATATATATATATATATATATATATATATATATATATATATATATATACACGAAAAGCCAATTTTGAAGATATTCGTCTTCGAGAACCGTCTTCATAGTAGCCAATTGTCCCGACACTCAAAATTACGCAAAACCCAATGTCTTCGAAATCACCTTTAGGTAAATGTAAGAATGTTTATACAAACGTCATTTCAAGCATCATTCTGGTTCCCAAAATCAACCATCTATTTGAATAAAAATTAAGGATCGTCCCTAAAACTGCCAAAGGTGCTGGTAGCCAATATTACTTAAACATGAAAGGTTCAAAATGTCCTTTTCTTATATGGATATATATATATATATATATATATATTCCTCAATATTATTTAAAGTTTAAAAATCGTTCTCAAAACTACCCGAGGTGCTGCTTATCAACATTACATGTATATAACGGGTTCAAAGTGTCTTTTTCCTATAAATAAAAATATTTATTTTCATTTTTATTCCTTTATATTTATATACGGATTCCTCGTTACTATTTTTATTGTTTAATTCGTCGGTATTGTTTTCCCAGGTCTCCTCATCGTCGCCCAATCATGGTGAACAATTATCTGCCCCTCGGCATTTAGGGGATGCCCCCTTGTGCGTTTGAAGTTGTGATCACAAGAGATAGTTCTCTCTCTCTCTCTCTACCTCATTCTCTTTGCGTTTTATTTGTGTTTTCGTTTTTGGTTCATCTAGGATCACCTGTTCTTTTGCCTTGTACTTAGCCACTTTTTTTCTTTTTTCGTGTAGAGTTAAAGAAAATATCTTTGTACTTTTTTTGTATTGGTTGAAAAAACGAGGCTTGCCTGCCGAAGGACATTTTCGTCCTTGTGCACTAATGGACCTAATCTAATCTCTCTCTCTCTCTCTTTCACCCTCTCTCTCTCTCTCTCTCTCTCTCTCTCTCTCTCTCTCTCACTCTCTCGGGGTATCTCTCGAGTTCTTGCAATTAAAACGTTTTCTCAACTCCCACAACACACTGCGCGTATTTACCGAAATATTTCTTATCGCGATTATTCATCCGGTGGTTGTGATCAGGACCTGCAAGCTCAAACGAACGGATCGTCGACTTTCACGTCCGAACACATTGCCGAACACACGATTCGGTATGCAGTTTTTTAAAAATTATTCTTTTTTTTTAATCACCACACTTCGGAGCACGTTTTTTCTTGGTTGCAACTTTTTCCCGTCGTTAATTCTCCCCTTGCTCAATACTCGGCCATCGTGTGACGTTCACGAGGAACCTCAATTGAACTTTCCGATTGTCAATATGAGCAACAAAAAAAAAACACAAAAAACGCGCGAATAAGGGCGCGAACACGTTTCACCAGCCAAATGATGAGCCGCCTCCTGTGCTTTTCTCCTTTTTCCCTCTTTTTCTCTCCTTCTCGAAACGCCGCGAGATTAAAAGCGAAAGGAATTTAAAAAACGGAGACGAGGTGCGTTTCGGCCTCGCGAAAATTTGCCCCGCGGCGGGGAGGTTTTAAAACGGCAAATGCACGCGCGCGCGGAGTCGAAACTCACTCGACGGCAGACCGTCGTGAAGTGTCGAAAGCTCGGGCATGAGACTCACGGAGGCGGCGCCACCCCGCGGCGCGGCGAGCTTTTCCGACCGAGGGCGGTCACCCCCGAGTGCAAAGAGCGACTATATGGACTCGTACGATAAAAAGAGAGCGAGAGAGAGAGAGAGAGAGAGAGAGAGAGAGAGGCGAAAATCGATGGATACACTGGCGTGCACGGGGCTACACAGATAATTGTTATTAATCGTATATACTATATTGATACGTATAGATACGTATACCTAGGCTTCGATCAGGTTGAATTCTGACACTGAAATCTCCGCCTTACCACCCTCCTGCCGCAGTTCTCTTCCTTTCAGGTGTCTGCGATCGTCGCCCTCACAAAATGAATCTGATACATACATATACATATATATAAATAAATAAATAAATAAATAAATAAATAAATATATATATATATATATATATATATATATATATATATATATATATATATATATATATATATATATATATACAGGGTGTCCCAGAACTCAACGTCAAGCCGAAACGGGGTGACAGGATTGATTGTAACCATCATGAGAAAAATCAGAAAAAAAAATCTGGGCATTTAAGAAAAACCTAGAAATTTGGTCAAACTGTAACCATTTTTCGGTTATTGTGGTTAATGTTTATTATTTTTGTTCATTTAAACTTTGGAACCGTAACCCTAAATAACATTTCTAGAATCACAGTAAAAAATAATGACACAATTGCCCCAAGTTTCCTAGAATTAAGACTGTTTTTTGTTAAACTATGAATGTAAAATTTTCAAAATAGATTTTTTTCTGATTTTTCTCATGATGGTTACAATCAATCCTGTCACTCCGTTTCGGCTTGACGTTGAGTTCTGGGACACCCTGTATATATATATATATATATATATATATATATATATATATATATATTAGGGTGGTTCAAACAAAAAAATTATTTTTTTTTGCAGTACTGACCGGAAAATGTTACTACGTTATGAAAAAGTAATTCATACAAAATTTGAGAGGTCTAAGCATTTTTTTAGGTGTGCTCAAACGACTTTTAATTTTTTTTCGATTTTTCCTCAATTTTTTTTCCCTGCCAATAGACATCATAATAATATAATTTTCTCAAAACTTTTCATGCTCTGTAGCATTTTCTAAGTTAACATAAACAGGTCGTGTTCATTTCAAGTAGTTTTAATAAAAATAATAATTCCAAACGATGTTTAAAAAATATGATTGTTGGAAAACTTACGTAATTACTCCATTTTTTCAATGCTGCTCGATCCAATCGTAATTTTTGTAACCTTTTGAAATTGATGCAAGGTTGAGAAATTCCTACTCCGGTTTTACTCCAAATATTAGTTATTTTGTCGATAACGTTTTGTGTACTCTCTCGAACAGAAAGATTGAGCGTATTATGAGGGTGAAAGAATATACTTAATGCTTCTCTATTCGTGGGTCATTTTCGCTCCACAAATTCTTCGTTTCCCGACTCAATCGGATAAATTTCGGCACTTTTACTATCGTCCAAACCCGAGATCGTTTTTTACATTTTTATTTTACGTGTACTGTGACGTACCTCAATACGGCAACTACTGGAAATAGTCATATTAATCGCGAAAAGAACTCACGGACAATCAGAGAAACAAAGGTGCAGTAGCGTCAACAGCGCCGCGGTTTGTAACTCTCGAATCCGTATGACTCAGGTTTCTTACTCAAAAACAACATATTACTGGAAAAAAAAAACACGCATACTTGTTAGACGATCAGTGATGTAAACACCGTGTTCTTGTTCATCGAGTGGTTGATATAATTTTCACAACCGAATTACATATATTGATTCTTAATCTGCAAATACGAATTGTTTATCGCAAAAACAAAAGATTCAAATAAAAATTGTGTAGTGTTGCAGAAAAAAATAAATCAAGACTTACATTGGATCACGTACTAACATTTTATGCACCGAGATAAAAAAAATGAATACTCCGATAATCATGGAAAAAAAACATGAAAAAGGCGTTTGAGTACTAACTGAAAAATTGTTTAGAACCCTCAAAACTTTATTTTTCTTAACATACTTCAATTTTCCGTCGAGAAAAAAAATCGATTTTTTTAAGCCACGCTAATATATATACATACATATATACATACATATATATATATGCATATATATATATATATATATATATATGCATATATATATATATATACATATATGCATTCATATGTATATGTTTAAATGCACTATTAACAATGCTGCTTCTGCTTAATGATTTTCGCCAAAACACTATGAGTTCCGATTCCTCCCACAGGTGTAATCACATGGTAAATTATTCTGAAAGCAAAACTTTGATTGTATAATAACATTCAAGCCTGGCGGGAGCTACGCACGCGCGAAAATTGTCGCCAAAGGTACGGCTGCATCCGTAATTTACGCGTTGATAACACTTCTTTGCGTTAATGCGTATTCATCACGTTGACATAGCACAGATTCCGAATAGCGTGGAACACATGTGGAATGATGGAATTGCATGTGAAGGGAATTTATGGTGTTTTATTTTGGGGATTTGAAAAATATTACTAAAATATCAGTTTAGTAATAGTCCCACGGTTTACGAGATAAAAATCATCCGCTTTTGGTTTTTCGTATGCCATTTCTACAAATGATAACTTTTTTTTACCCTGTTTAAAAAAAATACTCTTCGTTATTTGTTTTATATAGAAAAGCCTTATTTTTAGCTTTAAATGTTAAGGAAGCTTTATGAAAAAAGATGTTATGCAGAATTTTCGTACAAACCAATTCGAACAGCTGACTTTGATAGCTTGCGGTGTAGACAAAATTTACTACGCATATCGTGCCAATTCCCCCATGGAAATTTATATACGCAAAAATATACTGCAAATTTATTTGATTAATAATTGTAATATATGTGAAATGTATGCCATATATTGAAAATATATGTTGCATATATGTGCCAAATACTAATTTTCGTAACGTTTTTATATATGAGATGTATATGCGCGGTATTACTGTATATCAATGTATCATATATCAATGGTATATGTAGCATTTACCCTTCATATATATCACATATATACCGCATAAATGGTACATATATGCCACATATGTACAGAAATGCGTAGCATATCTGTATATAGTGTTTATGTGCAATAGTGTACTTTAACTGTAAGTTAAGTTTTTTTAAGTTTAAGTTTTAAGTTTTATCAAGTTTAACTGTAATAGTGTTTATACACAGCATATATTTCTTGTCAGGAATATATATCAAAAATGTATGCGTCATACATGACGCATAAATGACACATATATGAGTCATATATGAGGCATACATATTTGATATATTTTGCTGACAAAAAAATAGATTGAAAATATATCGAAAATATATGCGTCGTATATGCCTCATATATGCATCATATATACTGTTTATACGTAGCATATATTTTTTTTTGTCAGAAAAATATATCGAAAATATATGGGTTATATATTTGGTGCATATATACTGAATATATACGTATCATTCTATTTTTCGTCACTATATATGCCACCGATATATATATATGTAGCATATATTTTCTGCATATATATTACATACATAAATTTCTATGGGGTTTACTTTAAAAAGTTGCTCAGTTATTGTCGATTTATATCATTTGTTGAAATGGCATATGGCATGCGAAAAATCAAAAGCAGATGATTTTTTTTCAAAAACTCAACATAAAGCCCATAATCTCGAAAAACGTGAAACTTTTACTGAACTAAAATTCCAGCATACAGTAGAACATGATCTGACCTATCGACAGTTGCAGGATTATCCATTCATAACAGGACACCCCGTATATATACAGGGTGTCCCTCTTATCTCTGCCACCCGAAATAACTCGGTAATTATCGCCGTTACAAAAAAAGGTTCCAGACAAAAGTTGTGCGGTGTGAAGGCGACCATCAAATGCGACCATTTTTTTTTATTTCGGTGGAGGCGCTGACGTACAGTGAAGGTCACCTCCACTTTTTTGAATGGAATGGTACATTTTTTCAACCATCTTGTGGACCACCGCAAGCCGCATAAAAAATGTTGGGCGCCAAAGTCATTCGAGGTCATTCAAGGTCAGTATCGATGATATAAATCTAAATCTTTCGGATCACTACGAAATATTTGGCAGTGATCCGAGATATTTAGATTTGTATTGTATTTTGAAAGGTGACCTTGAATGACCTTGAACGACTTTGACCCCCGAATGTTTTTTATGCGGCTTGAGGTGCTCCACAAGATGGTTGAAAAAGAAGTACCATTCCATTAAAAAAAGGGGAGGTGACCTTTACCGAGCGTCAGCGCTTCCACCGAAATGAAAAAAATTGGTCGCATTTGATGGCCCCCCTCACACCGCACAACTTTTGTCTGGAACATTTTTCTGTAAGGTCGATAATTACTGAGTTATTTCGGGTGGCAGAGATAAGAGGGACACCCTGTATATATATATACATATATATGTATGTATATGTAAATTGACACTAGTGGATCACGGTTCGGCTCCAGACACTACTGTGACAGGCCAAAGAAGTTAGTTTCTTCCGATTTTTTTTAGTCTACTATTTCATTAATTTGGGTTTTGGAAAAACGACATGTTATTAAGCATACATTGAACTGATTAAGTGAAAAATTAACAACGTTATTGAAGTACAATAGTTTCTCTGCAAAAATATATGGTGCAACGGCCTGATCGATAACTTGACAATGGTTGGTCTGAAAAATAAAAATGAAAAAGTTTTACAATATAATATATAAATGTAGTTCACGGTGTGTGTATATTATTTTCGGAAAAAAAATTCACACAATAGCAGGTGTTAAAAAAGAAAGTAATTTTGGCGAAATTTTTACTTATATTCAGGGGCTTAAAATACTACATTACAAGAAGAAAAAACGGCTACCCACAACGACAGCTACTACAATCAGGGAATTTTTTTTTTTTTTTAAGTGAAAATCGGACAATTTCACCGAGTTATGATTGCGGCCAGGTCGAGAAAAGTCGTGACAAGAAAAATGCGATCGAAAGTTTTAGTATACGTAAATCGTTACACTACTTGCTCTCACTAAATCGTCTGTAACTTGCTCAGTTTTGGACATCTGAACTTAAACATTTTTTCATATATTTTTGAATATGTATGCTTTGAAAAAACGGAAAAAAATTGATTTTTTGACCCGTCACAGTGGTATCCCACGTTAAGCAACGTTGTGCATGGCTGATACTCAGGTAAAATATATATATAAATATATTACAATATATTAATTTTAAGTATATTTTTGTGCAAAAATTCTATACATAAATATTTGATTATTATGTAAAAATATAATAATTTCAAATGTTTATAAAATTAAATGTATAAATAATTTATAAAAGTCAATTACTGTTACGCATATATATATATATATATATATATATATATATATATATATATATATATATATATATATATATATGCGTAATAGTATTTTTGCATTTCTCATCTTTTCCATGGCTGCCGATCGTGATATTCGCTCATTTTCCCGTTCGCCCTGCCTGAACCATATTGCGCACCAGGTGTACGTAGATTTATTATACACACGTTTGTACTCTCGGTCAATGGAGACCGATGAATTTGCATAGCTGCATTTAGACACGCGCGCCGAATATACCATCGAACAACGATGAACTGTGGCACGTACGTGCGAAAATTTCGAACAGGAGCGAAGCAAAAAAGAGAATAAAACTAACATATAGAATTTGCCGAATTTGAATGTGCCAAATTGCAGTGATGGCAAAATTTCCACCTTCGTTGACACGTGCACCTCGAAGCAATAAATAAAAAAGGAAGCGTATAAATTCACTGAATATTTTTCGTATAATTAATAAGTTTTAACAGATTAAAAATAACTTATATATAATAAAATACAATAATTATTTATAATAATTATTAATAGATTTCATAACTGATAATAATGCATAATAATTATTAATAAATTCTAAAATATATGGATAAATATTTTCCGGTATGTAAATCAGTTGGAAAGAGAAAAGTGGTGAGAATGCGGAGCTTTTTGCGGTTGTTTTTTTTTTTCAATGCTCTTCACAGCAGACACGTCTGGAATTTACGGGAGTAATTTTACTCACGGTGTCGAAAAAATTCGGGCGCGAGTGCAATAAAAAGAAACTGAACAAAAATAACGGCAAAGAGGAAAGTTGGCTGAGCACTCAAAATTTCGTCTCTCGGGCTCTGGATACGACGAAGAGGCATTTGAGAAGTCTCCTTTTCGAGAAAGCCCCGCCGGAATATATATGTAGTCCATTTTTAACTCGCTACCTCTATGTAATTTTGCCTATCAGCAGATCTGGCCGTTTCGAGGACGATCCTTAATTTTTTGGTAAACGGGTCGTTGATTATGGGTACAGGATGGTCCTTGAAATGGCCATCATATAAATATGAATACATTTTATCCAAAGGAGATTTTGAGGACGTTGGAATTACACTATGAGTAGGGAGACATCAAGCTACCTTCAGGATGGTCTTCCACGTCGAATGTCCTCTAAGTCACATTTTCTCATACATGTACAATGTTGAGACTGGGCTAGAGCCGCCCGGGGCCAGAGGAGCCGATTAATTTAATAGAAACGTGGCTCCCCCGTAACCGACGATGACGTTGATGACGCGGCTGCGATCTACTCCCTTGTGCATAGAAGAATAATTGAACGCGGGCACACCATCGTGAACTTGGCCCGGGGAGTGCAAATGTTTGATCGAAGTCACCTGACGATAGATTTTTTTTATAACATCATTTATCGATTAACATTAATAATAATATAATACGGGACATTAAAAAAAATAATTATTGATATATTAAATAATTATAATCTTTACCATCTTCCGAACTAAGTGACATAAACGATAAATAACGTGGCCAATTGTTTAAACTTTATCTCGCAATTCTACGCTTTACACGTTGAAAAACGCCATTTTTTTTTGTTTTAAATTATAGATATTTATATGAAAGTTGTTACATTTAATAAATACCCTTTCGAAATACATTTAAAAAAAGTTTTTATTTATTTAAGTCACTATTCATAGAAGAAAATAGTAGTTAAAAAAATGTCCTCAAAAAATTGTAGGTCTGCGCTGTTGATGAAATCTCGGAGATGGATCATCCGAAAAAACAAAATCAAACGGTTTTAGATTCAGTATGTTAATGGCTATAACGCACATCATACGATTTTTTATATATGAAAAAATAACAAAACGGCGGACATTTTTCGAAAAAAAAAAAAAACGTTTTTTTTCCACCGTTTTTGGCAAAAAAATGGTGCACAACGAAATTTTAAAAAATCATTGATGTACCGATATAGCTATAGTAAAGAATATGTGGTCAAAATTTTATGAGGATCGGTTAAGGGGTTACCCCCACTTGCGATTTTGAAAAAATCCATTTTTTTTATTGCATTTTTTTGAAGTATAAGTATCTGAGAATATGTCCTGAAAATTTCAAGTCGATCCGAACAAAATTGACTGAGATATGAGCGTTGAAAGAGAAGAATCCGTTGTGAAATTGAAACTTCAAACGCGTTTTTCTGAAAATGGCATTTCTGAAGTCGCTGACCAAGATTACTCGAACACTAATGAACCGATCTTCTTGAAATTTTGCACGCTTATTTAATACATAAAAATGTAGTCTTTAATCGTTCGATTTTTTTTTCGAAAAAAATGGCCGTTTTATAGCCAAAAAACGGCCGTTTTTTTTTCGTTAAAATCGAACCATTAACTTTGACTGTACGCCATTTTGTGAAAATTGAATATTTTTTAAAATCCTTCGATTAAAGACTAGTTTATACTTATATTTGACTAAATCCGTCCGCATTGTTTTTTCAGATGATCCACTTCGCCGCAATGCTGGTCACCGCAAACCGTGTATATAAAAACATTATTTCATTGACGGCCATTTGCCACTAAACAATGTAATATTTTTCAATAAAAAAATTACTGAAATTTCTTCAAGATGTGTTCTTTAAGATGGTATATTGATCGATTAAAAAAGTTTTGTAGTTATCTTTAAAAAAATTCATGAAAAAGGCCTTTTTTGCGCTACAAGTGGGGGTAACGCCTTAAGTAGTTTCGAAGATTTGGTCAACGAGCCGTCGAAAAACGTTGTTTCGACAAAAATGCGTTTAAAGTTTGTTTGCGTTATATAAATACATATAAAAAAAAAAAAATGTATTCCGAAAGTGTATTTATTAAATGTAACAACTTTTATATCAATATCTATAAAATAAACCTATGAAAAAATTCATGAAAATAGCCGTTTTTAGCGTCCAAAGTGAAAAGACCCCTTAATTTACACACCTACTGACAACGTACCAAAAATGAGTTACGTCGCGTGAGTAGTTTTCTGGCAATTAAGTCTCAAAGTGGGTACTGATCATTTGGGATGTGAGCGCGCAGTCCGTCTAGCCCCTTAAGCGAGTCTCGACTGTCCGTGTAGTTTTAACGACGAGACATCGCCTCCCCATCGTCCGGCTTGCAAATTCCGTCGAGTCTCGATGGCATTAAATTACCCTAATTAACCCTGGCAGAACTTTTCCGATTCAATTGTGAGGACGTCACCGCGCGATGAGCTTCCCGAAATAGCAGGATGTAGTACACGCGGTATACATATAAGTATGCATAAGTGGAAAACTGTTTCCCGCCAAGAGCAGGATCGGCCGAGTCTGGTCGTCGCTGGTAATCGTCCCGCACAAGCGAGGAAATAAGGCTCTCCACACGGGGTCCCCTTCAAAGGGCGAGCCAATTTATGCAAATTATTGTCCACACAGAATTTGCGCAAGGACGATATATTGTTAGCCCGATGCCGAAAAGTTAGGGACTCTCTTTAGAAAGGTGTAGAAAACCAGAAAGGGGTAAACACTTTGAATATTATCTTTTACCTGGATAAGTTTATCTATTATGTGGATAATGTAGACAATATTACCTATTATCTGGATAATGTTGATAATATTGTCTATCATCTGGATAATGTAGATAACATTAGCTATCATCTGGATAACGGAGATAATATTATCTAGCATGTGTTTAATGTAGATGATATTATCTGTAATCTGGATGATATGATCTTTCTGGAAAATCTAGATGGTATTCTGTAAAATCTGGATAATATGATATTTTTCCTAGATAATCTAGATAATGTAATCTATAATGTACATAATTCTGATGAATACGTGAGATAGTAGTGGAATATGGTGGGGAATGTAATAAGGGGAACACCCTGCACAACGAAATAAAACTGACTGTATATTATCTATTATCTGGATAATGTAGATAATATTATCTGTAAAATAGATAAGATAGACAGATAGATAATGAAATCTATTATGAAAATAATTCTGCTTGCCAAACTAGATAATCTCGGTATTGTTATTTAGATAAGCTAGATAATATTAATTGTTTTACGGAGATAATATTACATATTAGCTGGCTCTGGCACAGATGGTATTATCTGTTATCTAAATTATCTAGATCATTTAGATGAAAGGTGATGTTATCTAATTTATCTAGATTATCCAGATAAAAGATGATAATATCTGAATTATCTAGATAATCCAGATAAAAGATGATATTATCTTAATTATCTAGATAATCTAGATAAACAACGATCTTATCTGAATCATTTATATAATCCAAATATACAATGATATTATCTAGATTATCCAGATTGGAGATAATATTCACATAGACATGACGCGTACGGACTGTACATTCCATATTTGTTTTCAGTGCAAATCCTTCCTTACCGGACTCGATTTTCCGAACGGAAAAAATTGGTACCGAACCATCCGAGTCGTGAGTTCTTGCATATTAGAGTGTCAACCAGATGTCGATTTGCGTGAATTTTCAAAAAAAAAAAAATCGCGCCCTATTCAATATCGTTGAGCTTAATCGCGTTATTCTTGGAGTAATCCCAAGCTGCGTCGAAAAATAGAGCAGGTTGAAGTTTGGTGGCAGTTGAAAGGTTGTACGATCCTCAGAGCGATGCACGGAGGCTGCCAATCTCTTATGTATATTTAGAGAGTGCGATACGGTTTCCGGATTTTTCCTCGTGGAGAAAGCTGCAAATCCGGGGGGAAAAGGAGGCTCGAGGATCGGTGCACCAGCTGATCGTTGCGGTAGTTTAGGAATAGTATTTTCAGAATTCGATAGGTGCGGATGAAGGTGTTGGGTAGCTATGCGGTATATCGGATACATCGATTTTCCAC
Source organism: Ophion slaviceki (assembly GCA_944452715.1). Taxonomy (NCBI): domain Eukaryota; kingdom Metazoa; phylum Arthropoda; class Insecta; order Hymenoptera; family Ichneumonidae; genus Ophion; species Ophion slaviceki. Next base: position 2,437 of record CALYCA010000169.1, on the reverse strand, counting down.
TCTTCCCTTTCGACTTTGCTCGAGACTTCTTCAGTGTCAGGTAGTCCTGCGGGAGATTTAAGGCAATCCTAAGATCCTAGCTTTGTGCTGCATCGATATTCAAATGTAATCCTGGCCTCGAAAACGGTAAAACGAATTGATCCTGTTTGAGCCAAGATCGTCCTTTCAAAGTGCTGATTCGCTTCGCTTGATTCCGTCTCGAAAAACGATCGCGCCATTCTAATTTCATCCTGACGTCGTCCTGCCAAATCGTCGAATGAGGGGAGCAAAGTCTCGTTGAATTCGGTTGGACCTGATGCTGTTCTTTTTTCACCGATCCTAAAGTGCTCCCAAAAACGGACCAGATCAAGAGCAAGACCAGCAGCATTTGGAAAGGTGTTTTGAAATTTTTATGCAAAGCGTACAGTGTGCCCAATCATTCGAACATTCAAGTATCAGTTGCAAACGAGGTTCAGGACCAAAAGTGCTCAGTTCTCGATTCCGCAGAGCGCAGATTTCTTTCACATTACAAAATTAAACCCAACTTATCAGAATCTCGTACTGCCGTACTGGGAAATCAGCCGCGCAAAAAAAAGGAAAACCTCCACTTATTTTTCGTCCCGTACTTTTTGTCCCTCCCACGCTGTCGGTACAAATTGATTTTCCCCGGCTGGGGAGCATGCGAAAGCGTTTCCGCGTGAATTATTCGCGAGCATGGGGCCCCGGAGGATCAACAACCGCGTGGGTCCCGCCTACCCGCTCGAGACCTCAAAAATTCGTTTTACATACATAACTCATTGAAAATTTTCCGAGGTTGCGACGGCCCTTGGCGCGTGTCCTCCGAGCGCTTTTTTTTATCGTCACCGAGCTGGAACTTCCGCAAAAGCTTTTTGCGAGCGGAAAACTCGTCGGATGGGAACTTCCATCGTAGGTCCACGCACCTATTTACATATACACGTACACATACCCGGTGACCCACGAGAAAATAGACACTCGAAAAATCCCTTTAGTATTAATGTTGCGTGAAAAAACGTCACGGGCCAAATTCGAAAAGTTAAGATCGGCTTTTCGTGTGTAGTTTAAAATTTGTTTAAGGGGTTACCCCCACTTGCGATTTTGAAAAAATCGATTTTTTTTTAATTGCATTTTTTTGAAGTATAAGTATCCGGCCCATACTTCTGTACTGGCCCGGAATAGATGACTATGTAAGTTTACAAAAAAAAATATTTTCTTCGTGTAAACTGAAATTGAAACTTTAAACGCGTTTTTCTCAAAATGGCATTTCTGAAGTCGGTGACCAAGATTACTCGAACACTAATGAACCGATCTTCTTGAAAGTTGAAAAGTTTGCAGGCTTATTTAATACATAAAAATGTAGTCTTTAATCGTTCGATTTTTTTTTTCGAAAAAAAATGGCCGTTTTATAGCCAAAAAACGGCCGTTTTTTTCGTTAAAATCGAACCATTAACTTTGACTGTCCGCCATTTTGTGAATAATGAATATTTTTTAAAATCCTTCGATTAAAGACTAGTTGATACGTATATTTGACTAAATCCATCCGCATTTTTTTTTTTCAGATGATCCACTTCGCCGCAATGTTGGTCACCGCAAACCGTGTATATAAAAACATTATTTCAGTGACGGCCATTTGCCACTAAACAATGTAATATTTTTCAATAAAAAAATTACTGAAAGTTCTTCAAGATGTGTTCTTTAAGATGGTATATTGATCGATTAAAAAAGTTTTGTAGTTTTCTTTTAAAAAATTCATGAAAAAAGCCTTTTTTTGCGCTACAAGTGGGAGTAACGCTTTAAAGCCTTAGACCACTCTAGAGGCCGAAAAAATAGGTTTTTCTGAAAAAAAATCCCCAAAAAACCTATTTTTTCGGGTGTTTATCATAGGGGTGTTTATCATACATATCAGTGACCGTATACAATAATTTTTTTGAAGCGATTAATTTCAAAATGGTGGCTGTGCAGCGTTTATCTCAAAACTGCATTTTTTAAGTTGGCTGGAACCATAACTGAGACAATTTTGAACCGATTCACTTGAAATGTGGAATATATCTCGAAAAATTCATTGTCTATGGAAGTACGTAGGATTTTTTTTATATTGGATAGGTCATTTGTTATTAATAATTATCTGACGATTTTTTAGGCAAATTTTTGGAAAGTGAAAAGTTTCGTCAGATAATTGTTAATAACAAATGAACTATGCAATATAAAATAAAAGTCCTACGTACTTCCATAGACAATGTATTTTTGAAGATATAGCCAACATTTCAAGTGAATCGGTTGAAAATTGTCAGAGTTAGGTTTCCGGCCAACTTAAAAAATGCGGTTTTGAGATAAACGCCGCACAGCCGCCATTTTGAAATCAATCGATTCAAAAAAATTATTGTGTACAGTCACTGATATGTATGATAAATACCCTTTTTTGTAATCTCGATTTATTTTT
>CALYCA010000168.1:30000-31393 GCA_944452715.1 Ophion slaviceki | reverse complement strand
AGAACGAATCGCGGGATACGTGAAATCGTAACGGTAACGACGAACGCATCGCGCGCAGACGGGCAAGACAGACATTGGAAATCGCGAGTTCGCTTCCTGGGACACGTCTCGTATAAGCGTTTTTTCGAAATATTTTCTACTTCTATACTTTTAATAGTATCAGGTAAGGTACTGATCTTAGTTTTACTTTACTAAGTGTTTCGCCGACTATATTAATTTTGTAAGTATTTCTACTTTTTTATTTACGTTCCCATGTCACATTTTCAAAGTTTTTTTATAATTTTTAAGTTACATATATATATATTTTTTTCGAAGTATTTCGATATCTTTCCAGCTGTTTAACAGCCAAAAGTAGTACTAAAACGTACCCTAAGTCTCAAAAATGGCAAGAAATATTTTTCCTTAAAAAAAAAATCAGAAATTTTATCCTCGCCTAAAGCTGAGGAATTTTTTAACGCTTCGAGGATTATTATCCCTGACGTGCCAACAGGCCACGATCGGCAGTCAATGAATATTCCCTTACCGCGCGACATTCAGCCGAGGCCCTTTTTCCACCGAGTTGCCCCACCGCGAACAAATTCCTTTCCTCGTTCCTCCGACTGTCATTGCCGAGTCTCGACACTGCCGGAGCTTCCTCCGGGCAGCATTATTCTCGCAACAAGACGAGGAGAAAAAAAAAAGTAACAATAATTCCACGCGAAATTATCACATATGCGCGCCAGGTCGATTCATAGGGCTAATGTCGAAACGAGGAGGCTCGTAAAGAAAATAAAGAATAATAAATGTTTCTCCGTTCCTCGGCGGAACGATAAAAAATATACGGAGTCACTCGGTATACCCATTTGCCAAATTTGGTCAATCGGATCATGCGGCGTATGAGGTGTATGAGGTGCATGGCGACAGGGGACGTGCGTGTAATACGACTGTCATATACTACACATGCATACACACGTAACATTACGCGTGTATAGGTCTCTCTCGAGCACAGAATACCGATCCAGTTTTAATTAGACACATGCAAAGAATGCAGCTGTCTTTGATCTACTGCCCACAAACGACACTGGCGAGCGAACAAGAAGGCAAAAAAAGGTTCGCATTGGCTCGGAATTGACAGAGTCGGTTCGATACATATCCACACCGGGTGTCCCGTTTCAATCTTACACCTGATTCGTCTCGAAAAATACTACTCCGTCGAAGTATTGAGTATAGTGAAACTTTTGGGGCTCAAAGGGGGCCTTCTAAAACAAATAATTTGGTCCCAAATCCAAATTGGCGACGTTAAAATGGCCGACATGTTTTTTCTTTTTATGGTAACATGATTTTTTACCAAAAAAATTGTCAGATCGAAACTAACTTTTGTAGGATTTTTTTATTTATAAAGCCCATAATTTTA
>CALYCA010000168.1:0-22500 GCA_944452715.1 Ophion slaviceki | reverse complement strand
AACGCCATTCCTTCGGGCAAGGTTTCGGAAAACGTGAGACAAAATATCGAACGAAAATGCCCGGGGACGTCAGAAATTGCTAAAAAAAATCTTTCTCTCCTTCATTGACGAAGGAAATGTAGGAATTTTTTATCCTCAATAATGGGTCATGATTTTTATCTTCATTATTTCAATCTCATGTACTTCCGCACAACAAAAGTTCAAGAAAAAATGCTTCAGTCATTTTCGTACTAATTTTCCAAATGGTTATAATTTCCAAAACTGTTGTAATGTCCGAAAAGGTTTTGATTTCTAAAATTATTCTCGTTTCCAATTTTTTTTTAATTTCTAAGAATAGTTTAAAAATTCCAAAAATTGTTGAAATTTCCAGAGTTGTTCTATTTTCATTATAATTTCCGGAAATGATAGACATTCGTCTTAGCATCGTATTCCAAGCCTACGAGGTGGAGAGGAAGTAGAAGATGTACCACATCTAGATGTGACGTATGCGTGCGAGACAGACAGTTGAAATTTTCGAACAGACATTTCTCAGGCATAAACAATATTGAGGGCAATAAAAATCTTCTCGCGTCAGGGAATTCTCCGGAGCTTGATACTTTGTTTTTCCTTCAAAAAGTCAACCATCTGTGAGAAAACTCGGTTCGAAAATTTGTGAGGTTATGTTGACCTGTCGCATGTCCTTAGAGACAGCTAAAAAATTAGCTCCCCGGATGGGGAGCACGTGGTTTTCTATAGATTTCGCATATATATATAGGGCACTCCACGCCATTTCACCTAGTCCGTGACCCCGACGATTTTTGGATTTCCTTTTTTTGTAAAATTGTACCCCATGAAAGCAATATCAATACCACTTTTTAGATTTTTATCTCTTCTCTTTCAGGCGTTATGATTTTCCAAAAAATGTCGATTTCGGAATTTTTGGGAACGTTTAAACGCTGATAACTCTTGAACTAATTGAGATATCGACAAATGTCACTATATCATTTTTTTTCATTTCAACCCTACTTTCGTTAAAAATATGAAAAAATGATCAATTATCAATGTCAACGTTTTTTTTGCTCCTAAAGTGAAAACTATTTTTTTTAATGAACACCTGTTTTTATTTTTTTCAAAAAAATCTATAAAATAGAGTGACTCATTCTATGATTTTTAAGACTAGTTTCGTCGTGGGCCCATTTCTCCTTCTATTTTCTTCCAATAAATCATTTTTTTTAAGCAGATATTTATCATTATAATCTCGAATAATGCTATTAATGATTTTGTGATTTCCAATTCGGCTTGGACATGCCTGCAACGATTTATTTTTCATTTGTGCGGAATTTAACGAAAAAACATGATTTTGAATTTAAAAAAATCGGAATTTAACGAAAAAAATTGTTTTCTAATAACGAATCATTTTCTTTTTCGTGTGGAATTTCAGTTAAGTAAAAGTCCCACGGTTTTCGAGATAAAAAAACATCTGCTTTTGGTTTCTCGCATGCCATTACTACAAATGATAACTTTTTTTACCCAGTTTTTTTTAAATACTCTTGGTTATTTGTTTTATCTAGAAAAGTCGTCTTTATAACCTTAAATGTTGGGGAAACTTTCGAACATCTGTCTTTGATAGCCTGCGGTGTAAAAAAAATTTACTACGCATATCGTGCCGATTACTTGAAAAAGTTGCTTAGTTATTGTCGATTCATATTATTTGTAGAAATAACATGCAAAATACCAAAAGTAGATGAATTTTTTTTCCAAAAAATAACATAAAGCCCAATATCTCGAAAACCGTGGGACTTTTGCTAAACTGAAATTCCAGCATATAGTAGGACACGATCTGACCTATGGACAGTTGCAGGATTATCTATTCATAACAGGACACCCTGTGTATATATATATACATACATACATACATACATACATACATACATACATACATACATACATACATACATACATACATACATACATACATACATACATACATACATACATACATACATACATACATACATACATACATACATACATACATACATACATACATACATACATACATACATACATACATACATATATATATATATATATATATATATATATATATATATATATATATATATATATATATATATATATATATATATATCGACCAGGCGGCATTTATGAATGAAAGTGGGAACGAGACCCGAGAGGGAGAGGGAGGAGGGGTCGAGGGGACAAACGCTTGCAAAGCCGTGGCAACGACATCCACGACGATCCAAAACAACGACAAACCCGCCTGCATTACAACCGCAACAACGCGACGACAACGACAATGTGACGTGTAGTAATCGACGATAGCGGTGGGCGCTCGTGGGGTATCGCACGGCTCGAAGCAGCGGCGAAAGTGACCCGTGTAACTGCGCGGCCAACACACACGCTCACACGTGTCTCTCTCCCCTATCCTTTGCCTTCGCAACGTCTACGCGCGCAAAGGAAAACGGGGCAGAATTAAATTGATTCGCGTGTATAGTGCTTTCCTCGGGATAATTGGACGCGACGGAATAAAAAAAGGAAAAAAAATAAAGAAAATAAATGGAAGAAAAAAGCGGAGTGACGCCGATAGGGGGGTGGGGGCTGGGTTAGCATCAGGAGCGTGCTAGTGAGATAGCAAAGGTGGAAGACTGATAGTTTTCACGATTTTTAATTCTGCACCCTTGGAGCGCAACGAAAATTCTTTTCATCTTTTTTTTCTCCGTTTTTTGTTTTTGTCCAAAATCATTTTCGATCGATTTAGATAATCGATCTCTAATAAGAATTTTAAAAAACGTTTCAGCAATGGCTGTATTTTTTTTCTGCCAAAAAAGACACTGGGAATTGAAATAAAAACATTTTCGTTGGATTCCAACAATCCAAGCTCATAAGTTTGTGTCGTTGCGCAACGAAAATCTTATCAATTCCTTACTTTTTTGGTACCGAAAATTGGAATTTGTAGATTTAGGGTGTAGACCGCTGAATGATGATTTTGAAAAATGTTCGCTTGATTTTCAGAGCTTGAATTTGCCGAAGGAAATTTGGGAAGTGGTATTGAAGATATCTCGTTGCGTTCCAACTACGCAATCGTCATGGTCGTATCATGATGAGATTGAAGTTGGAACGGGAAAAAAAAATAATTTTTTTAATTTGCAAAATTTTTCTTTAGCGAATTTGAGCTATGTAAATTTCTTGTACGTCTTTCAGAATCCTTACGAGAAATCTACAACATAGACTGGCAAGGAAATGTTTTTTTGATGATGAAAATAAAGAAATTAAAAAATTAACACGAATCTTCGTTGCGTTGCGACACTGCAAACTTCAACACCGTTCACATACGGTTATTTGTTATTATTTTTTATATTTTCATTTCCTTATTTCGATTACATTTTTGGTATTCCACATTTACTTTTCCACATTATTTCTGGAAAATTTCGGTCGTAGATTTCCCGATGAGCATCTTAAAAAATGCTTGTAGAATTTCCATAGCCAAGACCTGCAAAAAGACATTCTAGTAATTCCAAAAAATAAATATTCATTCAAACGATCGAAACTTCAATCGCATTTTCATATCGCTACATTCTGACACATGTAAGCTCAATGAAGCCTTGACATCAGGGGCCCTTGAAGTGTGCAACGTTGGAATGCAACGCAAATTTAAAAAAAAAGTTTATTTCCATGATGAAATTTGCATCGTTGAAATGCAACGAAAATTAATTTTTCTCAATTTCTTAAATTTTTTTGGCTGATTTTGCCCACGAAAATCCTTCAACCAATTTTTAAGAATTCATGCAACGATCTATGATATAAATCTATAAAAAAACATATCTATAATAATAAAAATATGGCAAATAAAATGTAATACAGAACTTTCGTTGCGTTCCAACGATGCAAACGGCAACAGCATCAATTTCCTCTTTTGATAATTTCAAAAAATCACGATTAACCTTTATTTTCAACATTCTTTGAAATTAAAGAATTGTGAAAGAGCTATACACGTGTGCCACTTTAAAAAAATCGATTTTTTTGCCTTTTTCGACAGTTTATACTTTCAAGAATATTCTGTAAAAATTTCAAGGCCGTATCTCTAATCATTTTATCTTTCGAAAATCGACAGTTAAATCTTTAAACGCGTTTTTCTCGAAATGAGATTTTTCAAATTTGCTGCCATTGTAACTCAAAGAGCAATTATCCGATTTACTTGAAATTTAAACTGAGTACTCTTGAATATATTTACTCTACAATAACGTAGGATATTTTTGATTGGATGAAAATTGACGATTTGGCATTGAAAAAAACGACCATTTTATAGGCAAGAAAACAGACGTTTTTTTTCATAACTACGCTATTTTGTTAGATTTTGATATTTTTCGAAAATCCTACGTCATTGTACGGGAAATACCTTCCAGTTTAACGACATTTTTATCCTTTTTCGGTTTCGGCTACTCAATCGGCCGTAATCATGTCAGCAGTGGAGGAACTTTTTTTCTGGCGCCCCCGAAGGCAGCGCATAAGTCGCTTGGATCTCAATATTTTTCTATGAAAAAATTATATAATATAGGTCGAATATATCCAAATATATTCTTAATTTTCCGAAACATTTTATTGAATTCTTTTCTTCCAAAAAATTCCCGAAAATCCCTCAAATTTTAAGCATTCGCACTGGTATAGTCCCTTAAGGAATTTTCGTAGCCAAGATCTGCCAAAAGAAATTTGAGCAAGTAAATTTTGCGGTCCAATGATGCAAATTTCAACATTGTTGACATCAGTGTCTGACCACGCACCGTCTTCATCCCCTCGTTTCACGTTCCCTTGAGCCAAAACTGCCGCGTATCGATACTAACGAAATGATGGCAAATCCACTTTTTTGCTCACAAACAGATGCAGCAAAAAATATTTGCATATAATTCGAGCCACGTGGTAATTTTAAACCTCGAACGACCAATAATTTTCATTTCAACGATTCAACCGTGCAAATTGACTGCCCCAAGTGCGCTGTTTCCCCCGGCGATGTTTCTTCTTTTTTTCGCTTTTACCAACGCTGTACAAGGCTCACTCTCAATCAATTGCCCTCGCCATTGAGTCTCACATGTATAGCGATATATTCGATTATGTATCGATTTTTATGGTACGTCTCCGCATGTAAATATATCGATGAACGCGTGGAGAAAGGATATTTTGAGCTCCGTACGTGTCTATGCAATGTTGTCTCCCAGCACGTATGGCTGTTTCGAGGACGTTTCTTTAAACCGTTTCAAGCGAATTGTCGATTTTGGGGCCGGGAAGGTCCACGATCTTGAAGGGCTTCAAAATCACTCTACTCCGTGTGTATATAAATATATATAATTCTAAGGTAACAAGGGGGGTTAACGAACTGCCTGGCTCTCGTTTTCATTCTCACAAGTAAATAAATAGCAATGGAAGTAACGCGAGGTAACACGTCCCCTGGCCGTAACATCGACGTGCGGACACACGATATCACTACCGTGCACTATATTCACACAAACTCCTATATACAGGGTGTCTCTCCTATCCATTAAATGCGACCAATTTTTTTTATTTCAATGGAGGCGCTGACGTACAGTGAAGGTCATCTCCACTTTTTTAAATGGAATGATACATTTTTTTTCAATCATCTTGTGGAGCACCTCAAGCCGCATAAAAAACATTAGGGGTCAAAGTCGTTCAAGGTCATTCAAGGTCAGTATCGATTATACGAATCTAAATATTTCGGGTCACTAGCAAATATTTGGTAGTGATCCGAGATATTTAGATTTGTATTTCATTTTAATAGGTGACCTTGAATGACCTTGAATGACCTTGAACGACCTTGGCCCCCTGATGTTTTTTATGCGGCTTGCGGTGCTCCACAAGATGGTTGAAAAAAAATGTCCCATTCCATTTCAAAAAGTGGAGGTGACCTTCACTGTGCGTCAGCGCCTCCGCCGAAAGAAAAAAAATTGGTCGCATTTGATGGCCACCTTCACACCGTACAACTTTTGTCTGGAACATTTTTTTGTGACGTCGATAATTACCGAGTTATTTCGGGTGGCAGAGATAAGAGGGACACCCTGTATATATATATATATATATATATATATATATATATATATAGATGCAATGGCCAGCTTTACCTGCTGCCATGCGTGCGTCGAGACATTAATAAACTCTTTCTTCGCGAGAGAGGAGATCGCTCGTGGAATTGCTCACGTTCGCTCTCTCGGTGTGCTTTGACATTAATTTGAGACCTGTCCAATTGAGATCTTATCGATTTATTTCGAAATGCTCGAGAGAGAGAGAGAGAGAGAGAGAGAGAGAGAGAGAGAAAGAGAGCAAGAGGCGAGGCACATAGGCGCATAGTCAGTTTTGTACTCGGAGTGGCGCGATTGCGTCCGACTCGTATGGATGGCGAGAAAACGAAGGGCCGATTTATACGTCTATACAGGGTGACGATTATAAGATGGCCACGCGTTTTTTAAGGTAGGGTAAGTTCGGGGGAAATAGCTCTACTAACTTTAAGGACCTATTTTCGAGAAACCATGATGAATAAAACAACCATTTCAATCGCAAACGCAACTTCAATTATATTGGTTATTGAACCTTAATAATAATCACTCTCACAATCAACAAATGTAGTCACATCAACCATGAAAAAAAAAATTACGCTTGGCCATCTCGCCCATGACGTTGAAGTTTGCATCGTTGAAACGCAACGAAAATGGATTTTTCAATTGCGCAAATTTCCTTTGGCAGATTCAAGCTATGAAAAACGCGCAGCCATTTTTTAGGATTGTTGTTTAGCGATCTACAGCAAATCTGCAAAATATGATTTTGGATGATACTGAAAATAAGAAAATGTAAACAATTTTCGTTTCATTCCAACGATGCAAACTTCAACCCGATATCTGTCCCAGAGTGTCCGGGTGTGATGACCATAGGGCTCGGGGGGGGGGATAGCCAATACTCTTTTCTCCGTTTCCCTTGCCTTTGTGATCTTTCGACTTCTTTTTTTTTACTGCCGCACATGTCTTCATACTCCGTGCAATTTTCATGCATCCAGAACTTACAAATTACATTGCAGCCAGTCCTCGATGAGTTGTGTCTTCTAATAGTTATCGCCGCAGCCTCTGCAATTGTCTTTCTCTTTATTTTCGTTCCCACTGTCAGCGATATCGCAGAGGACCATGGGAGTTTCTGCGCAACTGCTGCCTGAGATCCTACGATTGGCTCTACGTTTCCTAACAGTCTTGTTTTCCTTAGGTCTGTCAGTGTTTCTTTCCCGTTTTATCATCTCCCGAGTAGAAATATTGTCTGGCTAGCCTGATATTTGATCTGGGTTTGATCACGTTGTAGTACGGAGGCCTTACTTAAGGTATGCCTGAATTTGCCTGATCCGGCTGGTGCCAGGTGATAATCAAGTAAGAGGACTTACGGCTTGATTCAATTCGCCTGATCTGGCTAGCTTTAAGGGGTACCCCCACTCGCGATTTTGAAAAAATCGATTTTTTTTATTGCATTTTTTTTTCAGTATAAGTATCCGGGCCCATACTTCTGTATGGGCCCGGAATAGATGACTCTATGTAAGTTTACAAAAAAAAATATTTTCTTCGTGCAAACCCGAGTCGAAATTTTCAAGCCGCGTTCAACCCACAAATTGAAGGCGAGCAGAAATCGGCGTGAGCGGGTTATTGGGTATCTAAAGGAGGGTACAATGTTTGAAAGTACCATGTGTTAGAGCCTCCGATGAACCTCCGGCATGGCAGAAAGTAGACTTTTTGACTCAAAGGAGGTCAGGGAGGGTCACAATTGAACCTACGGAACCTCAGGTGGGCCTACTTCGAGCGCTCCCGCAGAACCTACTGCCCCCCCTTTCGGCCTACTGTACACGGCTAAACAAAAAAATTAATTTATATAGAATCTATTTAAATAAAATAGGTTTTTTTCCTTGTCTCCCAGCCTACTACGATCATATTTCTTTCAAATATATTTATATATGTTAATAAAGATGAGATTCAAATTAATCTTCATTTGCTTACAATGTACACTGTAAAGCTTAGTGTACTATATGCAAAAAATATTTCATAAATCGAAAATAAAATGAACGCATTATTTGAGAGCTTTACTACAAGGATTTTTCATCGTAATTCGTCATTCCCTGGCCTTTGGAAATTATTTTTTTCGAAGAAAATATTTGCCCTATATGCGATTTGAACCTAGTCCTACCTACTCATAACTACGCGCCGCTGCCCCTATGCTACCGAGTGCTTATAACATTTTGGTCGCTGATATGGCATAAGAGACCAAATGAATACCTCCAACTATTTGTTGTATCACATAAGCTATAGATTTTTCAAACACACAGACACACACACACACACACACACACGCGCGCGTGTGTGTGTGTGTGTGTGTGTATGTTTATTTATAGAAAATCAATCTATTTAATATCGTCCAATAACTACATATTTTTTTGATTCTAATAAATCTGTGATTCGGTTTCATCAGTTTAACATTTTCATCTGTTCAAAAAAACAATTTAGTCAAGTTCACTGAATGGATCTAGTTATTTTTTTTTTAATTTACCTTAAATAAAATATTTGTAGAGTTAAGCATTTTTCTATTTGATTGAACTAATGGTCCATCTTTATTGTAACACTCATATCAAAGGGGCGGGGGGTAGTGAAGGCGGAGAGAGAGGAATTTTATATATATATATATATATATATATATATAAAATACCCCCCGCCCCCTTGATATGAGTGTTGCAATAAAGATGGACCATTATTTCAATCAAATAGAAAAATGCTTAACTCTACAAATATTCTATTTAAGGTAAATTAAAAAAAATAACTAGATCCATTCAGTGAACTTGACTAAATTGTTTTTTTGAACAGATGAAAATGTTAAACTGATGAAACCGAATCAAAGATTTATTAGGATCAAATAAAATATGTAGTTATTGGACGGTATTAAATAGATTGATTTTCTATAAATAAACATTTTTAAAATCAATCATTTTAATAATGGAATGCAATAGGAAAAATTTGGTTCTATGAAAAATCTAGTTAATACAAATTTAAAAAAAATCAAATAGACGCGGTTAGTTAATATCATAATATTTAGCGGGAAAAAATAAAAATATGCTTCATACATACACGTGGAAATATTTTTTTAATTTTCGACGTGCTAAAAATGAAAACAAGGAAAAATCAAACATCTTATTTGAAATCGACGGTAATCGGCCGTCGCCATTTATCAACTCATTATTGAATAAACAAAAAAAAACAAAACGAACAAAAACAAAAAGAAAAAATCGAATGAGGTTGAATTCTAAACCGACAATTTCAATCATTCAGAACATGAAATAGACTATAATTAACACCCTATCGTTCCATATAGAAATCAACATTATATGTTATTTAGATATACACTGCCAGCTAAAAGTTTTCGGACACTCCACATAATCGCAAAACTTTTGAGCGCTGGATAATTGCCAAATAATGTTAGAGTAATATAATTCATTTCATTTATTATTTCACGAAGATACTATAAAGATCTATATGATTAAGTAATTTCACAGAGCTTTATAGTATCTTCGTAAAATAATTATTATTCTACCATAAGTTTGCAATGATCCAAAGTGATATTAAGTTTTGCAGTTATCTGAAGTGTCCGAATACTTTTGACTGGTAGTGTATATTCGAATATATTAACGCAACCACATATTTCGAGTATTATATATATATATATATATATATATATATATATATATATATATATATATATATATATATATATATATATATAAAGTATTATATAATATATACCGTCGCTTAAATGTTTGGATACACCAGTCGATATTTCTTGCTGCACTAAAAGTCACATAGCTTCGTAAAAAAAGATAACCAAATTTACCGAACGGCGTTTTGACGGGAATAAATTCAGCTGTATGTTGCTTTTCTGAAATATTTTTTTATCATTTTCTTTTCGACCCGGTACGCACTTTTATACGTGACTGATTTTCGGCTTTTTTTCGACCATCAAGAATTGAACGCATGAGTTATGGAAAAAAAATTGTTACGTTTATCCATGGTGAACTTAAACGGGGTAGCAGGAACTTCATTTGCGTTTTTTATAAAGTTTTGTACGATTTTTTTCGCAATGTTATTTCATTTTTTGCTAAAAAGACTAATTCTAGATAATGCAATGTAACTCAAGAACTAGAGGGCTTAAGAAGAAATGTCAAGAACGAAAAACGGCGCGTAAGCTTATACTGGATAGACTGGCATTTTTTAAAGAATTTTCCTGTGAGATTTTTTCTCACAGGAAAATGCCTATTAATCCGATAGAATTGGAATAAGACTGTATACACAAGCATTCTTTTATCAATTGCCTATAAAATAATAATAAATCGATATTGAGCAAATTTGATTGTTTTCGCATATTAATATTGGACTATTAATTTGATAAGGGGACGATGTATTTTTATTAATTTCGTATTATTTTCGTCATCGAACGGGTTACCGATCAGGTCACAATGGAATGATGATGGAGGAGATATCGAATTTGGGCCGAAAGCAGGTTAGGTGGGGTCGACGCAACAGTTTGAGATTGAAAGCAGGTTAAGGAGGCCTGTGCTCTGCACGTTTCACTGAAACTGGGGGTCGAGAGAAGGTTTGGGAGGTCTAGCAGAGGCTACCCTGGGCCAAGAGGAGGTCTCTTCATGGCACTGAACTCGACAAATGAGGTTTCGTAGGTTCAACGGAGGCTGGCGGCTTATGTATTACAAAAGAAATGGGTCCTGCGAGGGTTCAGAGGAGGCTAAAAATTTCGACTCGGGAACTGAAATTGAATCTTTAAACGCGTTTTTCTCAAAATGGCATTTCTGAAGTCGGTGACCAAGATTACTCGACCACTAATGAACCGATCTTCTTGAAATTTTGCAGGCTTATTTAATACGTAAAAATGTAGTCTTTAATCGTCAGATTTTTTTTTTCGAAAAAAATGGCCGTTTTATAGCCAAAAAACGGCCGTTTTTTTTCGTTAAAATCGAACCATTAACTTTGATTATCCGCCATTTTGTGAAAAATGAATATTTTTTAAAATCCCCCGATTAAAGACTAGTTTATACTTATATTTGACTAAATCCATCCGCATTTTTTTTCAGATGATCCACTTCGCCGCAATGTTGGTCACCGCAAACCGTGTATATAAAAACATTATTTCATTGACGGCCATTTGCCACTAAACAATGTAATATTTTTCAATAAAAAAATTACTGAAAGTTCTTCAAGATGTGTTCTTTAAGATGGTATATTGATCGATTAAAAAAGTTTTGTAGTTTTCTTTAAAAAAATTCATGAAAAAGGCCTTTTTTGCGCTACAAGTGGGGGTAACGCCTTAATGATATCATATCATTCTCGGTCGGACAACTTTTCTTCAATTTCTCACATCTGCCTCGCCGATTTAGGGTACGAGAATCGCCCAAATGGATTATCTTATCCTCACTAGAGATCCACGATCTTAATGTATACAAAAATTTAAGATGACGCTAAAAACGAATAAACAAAAAAAATAGCAAGCAACTTTCATTTCATTCCAACGATGCAAAATTCAACGCCATGTGTTATTTAGGCGCGCTAATACACAAGAGCCATCGACGTTACGTTTGGTTACAAATTAGTCACGGGATTTTATAGTGAGAGGTCGCCCCGCGTTATATTCCACCCCGTATATAGTCGCCTCGTACAGTGTAAAACGCCTCCAATTCCCGATTAGTCGAATGGGCATTAAAAATTCTCGCTGTTTTCCTATTTCATTTTATTCCAGCTTGGCACACAGCCATGTACGATCTTTTCCTTTTGTTTTCGTTTTCACACTAGAATAGATGGATGTATGTATGTATGCATGTATATGTATGTGTATATGTGTATGTATTGTTCTCTTTTACATCTCCCCTTTCGATGCGTTTATAGTGGAAACCACGGGCAGACAGTTTCTTCATAACCGTATCCGTATGAATGCATAAACGAGGCCTATGACACGTAACTCTCGTTCTCGTATTATAGGCGCGTATACGAGGCCCCTAATATATATATATATATATATATATATATATATATAAAGACATGTGCACAAATCTCTGTTGTACAGAGAGAGCAACGAGCGTACGTCATTAAATTTATGCCCTTTAAGTGGCGGTTACTGGATGTCTTTAAGGGGTAGGTTGGCAAAGAGGGACTCGGAGGGGAGGGTGTGTCCGAAACGCACGATCGTTGATCGCCCGGTGAGGATAAAGAGGAGAATACCGACACTCTGCATGCACAAGTGTCGGTATCGTATATGCAGACCGAGCTGCACATTGCTCGTTTCCGATCTCCAAGTGCGCCAAAACTATGATGGAAAACCGCTAACGAAATATGCAAGGCGGAAAAAATGTGAGCGGGAAAAACACTAGTGCGCGAGCTCGGATCGACGAGAGAAGGCTGAAAAGCTGAGATGATCGTCTGTTGCCTGGTGCCCCAAATATACCTCGGAGTAGAAAAACGTATTCGCAGTAAGGGAATACATTTCATCGTGGTTCGGAAGAGGAAAGAGTCTTAAGGCGTTACCCCCACTTTTAGCGCAAAAAAGGCCTTTTTCATGAATTTTTTTAAAGAAAACTACAAAACTTTTTTAATCGATCAATATACCATCTTAAAGAACACATCTTGAAGAACTTTCAGTAATTTTTTTATTGGAAAATATTACATTGTTTAGTGGCAAATGGCCGTCAATGAAATAATGTTTTTATATACACGGTTTGCGGTGACTAACATTGCGGCGAAGTGGATCATCTGAAAAAAAATGCGGATGGATTTAGTCAAATATAAGTATAAACTAGTCTTTAATCGAAGGATTTTAAAAAATATTCATTTTTCACAAAATGGCGGACAGTCAAAGTTAATGGTTCGATTTTAACGAAAAAAAACGGCCGTTTTTTGGCTATAAAACGGCCATTTTTTTTCGAAAAAAAAAAAAATCGAACGATTAAAGACTACATTTTTATGTATTAAATAAGCCTGCAAAATTTCAAGAAGATCGGTTCATTAGTGTTCGAGTAATCTTGGTCACCGACTTCAGAAATGCCATTTTGAGAAAAACGCGTTTAAAGTTTCAATCTCAGTTTACACGAAGAAAATATTTTTTTTTGTAAACTTACATAGAGTCATCTATTCCGGGCCCATACAGAAGTATGCCCGGATACTTATACTTCAAAAAAATGCAATAAAAAAAATCGAAATCGAAAAAAATGTTGTTCTTCAATGACTTATTATTATTGACATTTACCGCAATCGACGCATAAGTGCATTCGGTGCTCGTTGCACATAACCCTCCTGCATAAGGGACACTTGCTTTTAGTTTTATGATCGGCATTATAAATATATAATTTATTATAGTAGCGCAAAATAAAAAATTCCTGTGAGCACTTTGTATAGTAACTCATTTACATGTAGTGATAAAACACCAAATTCCAAAAAAAAAATGTTTTCACTTTCACCGCACTATTGCATAAACGGGATGCTCCCGAAGTTTGCATCGTTGGGATGCGATGAAAATTCTTTTTTTACATATTAATTTCTACACTGTGATTATTTTACAAAATTGTTTGTTAAATATTGAAATTATAAATCGTAAATAAGCGACCCAAACAAAGATCGAGGCATTTTCGTAACAAAAATTCGCCGGAAAAAAAATGTCATTGTATCCGAACGATGCAAATTTCAATTTTATTAAACGGAGTCGATTCGACCCCAGGTCCTTTTTCGACATCTGCCCTCAGTACACGGGCAGGACGTAGGATGGGGACCGAGTGTCCAACTATAGAGTAGGAGTGGGGGAACATGCGAGCGCCGCACTGCGGCCGAATAGATTACCCTATTTTCCGATAATCAGTTGAAAAAAAATGGTCAGACTGCACTCAGGGTCAAAATGACCCTGAGTGCAGTCGAAGGGTTAACTTTAATTTGCAACGAAGATTTTGTGGACATTTTCAAAATTGACCGAGCTGCGACGATTTTTGTGAAGAGTCAGACCGCCTCGCTGCGATTTACCCTTTTTTCTTTCGCGTTTTTCTCGAAACTGTGGTTCATCGAAAACTCAAATTCTATTGATGCGATTCACTTCAAATTTGGACAGAGCGTAGTTTATAACATTTTTTATCGTAGGACAGGATGATTTTTTGATATCGTCATGTATTTGTTAACACTTTCTCGACACACTTATATTTGGCCACGGCTTTGACACACTGGGTCAATTTGACCCGGATAAAACTTCACCCACCTGGCCTTAATAATCCTTCGGTCGGTTTTACTGAAAAAAATCCGGGATACCCTTTAAAAATTTCTTAATATATCTGCATAATTAAAATTCAGAAAGTATAAAATTGAACTGTAAAAAAAATATTGAAGACTTTCGATTTTAGGAAATTGAGCATTTTATTTCAAATTCGTCCGGGTAAAAATGACTCAGTGTGTCAAGGAAGGATTAATAACAAATCATTTTAAAATTTTCTTAATATGTTTGCATAATTAAAATTCAGAAAGTATAAAATTGAACTGTAAAAAAATATTGAAGACTTTCGATTTTAGGAAATTGAGCATGTTATTTCAAATTCGTCCGGGTAAAAATGACTCAGTGTGTCAAGGAAGGATTAATAACAAATAATTAAAGTTGTTTTTGGTCGAAAATCGGATTTTTTTTCTACAGCTTGCCGTTTCTGTCATTTTGAAAATTTTTAAAAAGTATCCGGTTATAAGGAAGTTATAAGGAACTGATATACTAAAAGCATTTTCTTTTATTTTTCACTTCAGATCAGCCTAATCGCCAGGACCAGCTACCCCGATTGGCCAGGCAGCAACGGCGGCACTTTGAATAGTAATAACTTTATTGTTTATCAATGTTTTTCAATAAGAAAAAAAAACTAAAAATTGGTCAGACTATGTATGAATTGTGTATAAAATCCCAACATCGGAATCCCAATACTGTCATAAAAAAAACTATTGAAAATTGACGTTTAATGATGTTGAAGTTTGCATCGTTACAATGCAACAAAAATTCTTCTTTATATTTTTATCTCCGTATTTTCATTATTCTACAAAATCTTATTGGCAGATTGAGATCATCCATCGCTAAATAAGCAACGTAAAAAACTGTCGCAGGTTTTTCTTTCCTAAGATTTCCCAAAAGTTTTGAGCAATTAAACAAGAATCATTTTCGTTGCGTTCCAACGATGCAAACCTCAATCTCATGACGCTTATTGGGCCCAAAGCTTATGCAGACTCATCAATGCTGATACGAATTGTGTGAACATAAACGTCCGACAAAAAGACCCGAAAAGTGCGATCTTTTTTCACCCAATCTATGACGGACTCGAAAGGTCGTGCGAGTATCATAACCCAAGGAAACCCAAATGACAGTTGGGCTATGAAAACAACAACTACTTTTCATTTAAAAAAAACAAACAATAGTAAGTAAATATAATAAAATCTATTTTTAATTTCGATAAAAAATAGCAATATAATTACGTATGATGGGCAAATAAAAAAAAGTTGCGGGCCAAAGTACGATTTTGAAATTGGCGTCGTTGTAATGCAACAGAATTTCATTATTTGTAATAATCAATTTCCATTAATCCAAAAATTATTGACTCTCAGACCGCGACTAACACTCGACCGTTTTTGCAGGATTTTTTCAAATTTTTACACCGTAAATTTGTCAAAAATGTTGGC
Source organism: Ophion slaviceki (assembly GCA_944452715.1). Taxonomy (NCBI): domain Eukaryota; kingdom Metazoa; phylum Arthropoda; class Insecta; order Hymenoptera; family Ichneumonidae; genus Ophion; species Ophion slaviceki. Next base: position 6,733 of record CALYCA010000168.1, on the reverse strand, counting down.
AACGAAGAAAATGAAATTTTCGTTGCATTCCAACGATGCAAGCTTCAGACCATGCAAAACGCAATACCCTATTATTTTTACGTCAAATAAGATACCGCTGGAAAAAACGTAGATTTTTATTTCGAAAAAAGTTGATCTTAGAATCACCGTAAAAACGTCCACAAAATAAAGAAATTATATAGCGATTTTTCTTCTCGTTTGAAATTTATCGATCTACCCCTCACTTCTATAAGGTTGAAGTTTACATCGCTGGAGTGCAATGAAAATTAATATTCCTTAATTCTGCAAATTTCTTTTGCCAGATTTTACCAACAAAAATGCCTCCACCATTTTTAAATATATTTATTTAACAATCTACAACACAATCTAAAAAAAATATCTATAATAATTGAAAAAAGGAAAACAGAGCTTTTGCTGCGTTTCGACGACTTCAACACCATTATGTTATGGCACTGAAGTTCGCATCGTTGGGATGCAACGAAAAATATTTCTTTATATTGCTATACACATGACCATTTAACGTGACCACTCCAAATATCTCCGTTGCCTTTAAAGTGACGAAAGAAATGCCAAGAGGTATCTTGATTGATTTCGAAGGGCTGATACAGAGATGAAAAACTCATTTTTGCCAAGGTCATGGTTTTTGCGTTCTCAAGGTGGTTAATGGTTTTAAAAATGGGGACATGTTTAAAAAAAATTAAGTCGTAGCTGATATTCAGTCGAATCCAACGACCTATGATACTAGGACCTTGAAATGATTTGTCACCAAAATACACGTGTAAAAACGGGAGATCGTGATGCTATTGCCAATAAGAATATCCGAATAATGTAATTGAATTTTTTGCGTGGAAAATTTATTGTAACAAATGTTTGAAGTGATGGCCATTAACCTCGACACATTTTCGAAGACGTCGGATGAATGATTTTCTTGACCTTCGAATAGTTTCTGGAGTGATAGCGTCGCAGGTTATCCAACGGATAACGGATCAATGGTTTTTCAAATGGGAACATGTTCTTTTTTAATTAAGACGTTGTAGCTGATATTCAAGCGAATCCCACGACGTATAATATCATGACCTTGAAATGATTTTGCACCAAAATATTTTTATGAACAATCATTTCAAATATATATATATATATATATATATATATATATATATATATATATATATATATTGACATTTAAGCTCCGAAAGTCACGTGGACGTTTTGTGTTATTCTTGTTAGAAATCTATACCCGAAACCTACGGAAAAAGATTTTAGATAATATGAAAATAAGGAAAAAAATGAGGAAGAATGTTCGTTCCATTCCAGCGATGTGAACTTCAACACCATCCGATTATTCTTCCTCATCGCGCATTGTCAAAGTTTCCCATAAAACGCACGCAGGATAATTGCACGCATTGAGCAACATTTACGTGCGGCTGCGTTCGCGAGGGTGTAATTTCGATCATCCCTCTATCTCGCAGTGTTACATTACGGGTATATGAATATGGGGCCGGGCGTTCCGACGGTTAATGGATATACGGCGGCGGCGTCCTGTATATGGTAAACGAGGGTTTCGTATACGGAAAGGAGGTCTCGCGACTAGTATGACCCGACCGAGCTGTGCCCGTGCAGCAACGAAGCATGAGACATTGGTACGTATACGTAATGTACGTGCATGTGGAGACCGCGTGTCACTGTGTATGTGTGCATGCGTTGATGCACCAGAGATAGAAAGAGAGAGAGAGAGAGAGAGAGAGAGAGAGAGAGGCGTTCGCATCCAGAGAGATGCTGCAAGAAGAACACGTTTAGCCACACCCTCCAATGATTTTCCTCGTCGAGACATAAAAAAAATTCTCAAGCGCGAGTACGGGCACTCGATGACACGAGAAAAAATAATCCGTGTCGAGGTAAAAGGATCTAGCCGACAAAAAAAACAAACAAAACACGCAGAGAGTGATTTTTTACGATGTTGAAGTTTGCATGGAATGCAACGAAAATTCATTTTCATTAAGGGGTTACCCCCACGCGATTTTGAAAAAATCGATTTTTTTTTATTGCATTTTTTTGAAGTGCAATTTGAAGTGCAGTTTTTTTATGCCCGGAATAGATGACTCTATGTAAGTTTACAAAAAAAATATTTTCTTCGTGTAAACTGAAATTTAAACTTTAAACGCGTTTTTCTCAAAATGACATTTCTGAAGTCGGTGACCAAGATTACTCGAACACTAATGAACCGATCTTGAAATTTTGCAGGCTTATTTAATACATAAAAATGTAGTCTTTAATCGTTCGATTTTTTTTTTCGAAAAAAAAAATGGCCGTTTTATAGCCAAAAAACGGCCGTTTTTTTTTCGTTAAAATCGAACCATTAACTTTGACTGTCCGCCATGTTGTGAAAAATGAATATTTTTTAAAATCCTTCGATTAAAGACTAGTTTATACTTATATTTGACTAAATCCATCCGCATTTTTTTTTCAGATGATCCACTTCGCCGCAATGGTGGTCACCGCAAACCGTATATATAAAAACATTATTTCATTGACGGCCATTTGCCACTAAACAATGTAATATTTTTCAATAAAAAATTACTGAAAGTTCTTCAAGATGTGTTCTTTAAGATGGTATATTGATCAATTAAAAAAGTTTTGTAGTTTTCTTTTAAAAAATTCATGAAAAAGGCCTTTTTTTTTGCGCTACAAGTGGGGGTAACCCGTTAAGTCACCACATTTTTTTGACGGATTCAAGACGCGGAAATTACTCAGCTGTTTTCGGCATCCTTATTGGATATTGCCACTGGAATCAGCAGAAAAGTTTTTCGATATTAATGAAAATAACGAGATAAAGGAAAGTGTAAAATGCATTTCGTTGCATTCCAACGATGAAAACTTCAGCGCCGTGATTTTTTATGATGCTAAGTTTGCATCGTTGGAACTCAACGAAAATCCATTTTTTTTCGAATCCCCAACTTCTCGCCATTCAATTATTTGGCAGCTTTAGGCTCCGAGAATTACGAAACTGGTTTTTCGGCTCTTTCTAAGTTCTACGTTCCACAACCTCAATATGCAATAATTATTTTCGGTGATAACAAATTTGGGAAAAAGATTGTTCGGTTCCAGCGATTCAAACTTCAAGACGATGATTTTTTTACCCACATTGTTGAAATAATGGATAATATTAATATTCATACACATTATTATATTTTATTAATGTGTGCGTGCATTTTGTTAATATGGACGGACATTTTATTAATATTTACGTACACTTTATAAATACTCATGTACATTTTATTAATATGTACGTGCATATTATGAATATGGCGTTGAAGTTTGCATCGTTGGAATGCAACACAAAATAACTCTTTCCAATTGCTCAATTTTTTTTGCCTCTTCAGGATGTGGAAATCGCTTAATCGTTTTTACGTATTGTTATAAGAAATTCACGACCTCGGTTAAAAAAGGCTTCTAATAATGATAAAAAATAGAAAAAGTATTTTCAAAAAATAATCATCGCACTCCAGTGATGCCAACTTCAACGTCATTTATTAATATATACGTACACTTTATCAATATGTACGTACGATTGATCAATATGTATGATCTAAGAACAGTACTATTAAAGGTCATTATTGATTGAAGAAACGAATCTCAAGATTATAATCTTGTTGTGCAATTAGTTATCAACATTGATTTAACAAAAGTACCTTAATATTCTAGTGTTGTTAGAATATTAATTGCCAATATCAATCGAAATAACAAGCCTCAAGATTGCAATAATATTTCTACTTTGCTTTTCAATATTAAATTGACAGAGGGATGGCAAAATCCTAATATTATTGTAACATTAATTGTCAGTATAAATTGAATAATGTCCTTACCAACAGTGTATTGATGCTAAAGGTTGCATCTTTGGAGCGCAAAAAAAAATTTTTTTTCCGATTGCCAATTTTTTGTTGCAGATTATCGATACGGCAATCACGCAAACGTTTTTTTTTTAACATTCTCATTAGAGATCTACTATCTAAGTCAGTCAAACGTTATTTTTTATAACAATAAACGAGAAAAAAAAGATAGAAAGGATTTTCATTGCACTCCAACGATGCAAAATTCAGGACTGTAAGTGATAGGATTAATTGGTAATGTTAATATTTATATACATTGTTTCGTTCCATTGAATGACGTTGAAGTGTGCATCGTTGGAATGCAACCGAAATTATACATTTTTTTAAATTTCCTACATTTCCTTTTCGCAGATTTGAGCTACGAAAATTACGCAAACTTTTTTGACGATGTTTATTCAGCTATCTAGAACAAATTTGCAAGATTTGATTATGGATAATAATAAAAATAAGAAAAAGAACTTTCGTTGCGTTCCAACGATGCAAATTTCAACCCCAATCCATTAATATGTACGTACATTGATGATCTCAGAATTGAACTGTTGAATGTCAATATTGATTTTATCAACGGATCTTAAGGTTATTTAGTTACATTAGTGTATTATTAATTACCAATATTAGTTAAATATCCGGACCTCAAGTTTTCAATACAATGTCAATGATGTCGAAGTTCGCGTCGTTGTAATGCAACGAAATTAATTCTTATTAACTGTTAACATTTTTTGTTGTTGCCATTTTAGGCTGTGAAAATCACTCAAACGTTTTAACGTATTCTTACTAGAGATTTACGACCTCAATTTGCGAAGAAAAGGCAATTATTATCAACAAAAGTAAAATCCGTACTAAAGTATAGCACTTCAAAGGTGCCTCGAGAAAAAAAAACTTACTTCTTCCTTCTCTTTAAGGGGTTACCCCCACTTGCGATTTTGAAAAAATCGATTTTTTTTATTGCATTTTTTTGAAGTGCAACTTGAAGTGCAGTTTTTTTTTGATGCCCGGAATAGATGACTCTATGTAAGTTTACAAAAAAAAATATTTTCTTCGTGTAAACTGAAATTGAAACTTTAAACGCGTTTTTCTCAAAATGGCATTTCTGAAGTCGGTGACCAAGATTACTCGAACACTAATGAACCGATCTTCTTGAAATTTTGCAGGCTTATTTAATACATAAAAATGTAGTCTTTAATCGTTCGATTTTTTTCGTTAAAATCGAACCATTAACTTTGACTGTCCGCCATTTTGTGAAAAATGAATATTTTTTAAAATCCTTCGATTAAAGACTAGTTTATACTTATATTTGACTAAATCCATCCGCATTTTTTTTTTCAGATGATCCACTTCGCCGCAATGTTGGTCACCGCAAACCGTGTATATAAAAACATTATTTCATTGACGGCCATTTGCCACTAAACAATGTAATATTTTTCAATAAAAAAATTACTGAAAGTTCTTCAAGATGTGTTCTTTAAGATGGTATATTGATCGATTAAAAAAGTTTTGTAGTTTTCTTTAAAAAAATTCATGAAAAAGGCCTTTTTTTGCGCTACAAGTGGGGGTAACGCCTTACCACTAGTGGATCGATCATTTTTTTATCGGACCGATAAAATTGGCATGGGTTCAAAGGGATTTTTTTTTTACAGTGTGCATTGCGTGTGACGCAGGTCTTCTGGTGGCAAAAAGCCGAGGGCGTTACGAGCGTGTATATAGGCGACCGAACCGGAGATTGCACTTGGCCGATCGTGACTTAGGAAGCGCAATCATGGCGCTATACGTAATACAATAAGCGGGATGGGTCGGATCGCCGGGGCGGCTAGTGCGTGGCCCGAGTGGGACTTTATTCGAGGGACGGGGGGGATTATGACTTTGCCCTGGCAGCGGGGCCGGCGAATCCGCGGCATCTGAATTAGCGCGATCCGCGTGCGTACTTGCACTCATCACTTAGGATGAGACGCGTTTTCCGAGCCGGAGAATTAAAGAGAAAAAAAAGGGATGTACACACATAAATATATTTATAGTGAGTTACGCAAGTATAACAAAACACCTGCATACCTTTGCTGGACGTGCAGATACGGCATATGGATAGCTCTGAATTGAAGTGAGGACTCTCTATGTGCGGTGAACCTAACAAATCCGTACACAGCCAAAAAAAAAATTAATTTAAATAGGATCTATTTGAATTGAATAGGGTTTTTCCTTGTCTTACGGCCTGCTACGATCTTATTTGTTTCAAAGATATTTATTACATTTGCACCAGCTAGTCTTTTTAAATATGAAATATATCAAAATTGAATAAATAAAGCCTCGATTCAAATAAATCTTTACTTGCTTACAATATACACTGTACATCCAAGGGTACTATATGCATAAAATATTTCATAAATCCAAAATGAAATTAAACACTTAATTGAGAGTTTACCACAATGATGACAATGACAGATGACACAATGAAAACATATCATTGTGATAATGAGAGAGTTTTATACACACACACGCACCGGTTCGTTATTCCAGTTATTAGGCGATATTAAATAGATTAAAATTTGAATAAATAAATATATTTAAAATGGATAATTCCAATAGTGGAATGCTATAAGAAAAATTTGATTTCCCGAAAAACTAGTTAATTCAAATTTTTTTAAAATTAAATAGACGCGTTAATATCAATAGAATTTTTCTGTCAGCGTATAGAGATGTTGGTGCATCATGGGACCCCTACCAATGTTGTGTACGCTATCACGAAGGGATATTTTTGTTTTTGGGACATCCTACAAATTCCGGCTGAGATTTAGAAATACAATTTACAAAACCCCATCGATGTCAATCGGGAAATAGCGCGGCATCCACTTGGA
>CALYCA010000167.1:0-28224 GCA_944452715.1 Ophion slaviceki | reverse complement strand
TTGGAGCACCTCATTTAGGCAGTACGAGCACGTGTTTGATTATTGGAACTTAAGGGGTTACCCCCACTTGCGATTTTGAAAAAATCGATTTTTTTTATTGCATTTTTTTGAAGTGCAATTTGAAGTGCAGTTTTTTTTATGCCCGGAATAGATGACTCTATGTAAGTCTACAAAAAGAAAAATTTCTTCGTGTAAACTGAAATTGAAACTTTAAACGCGTTTTTCTCAAAATGGCATTTCTGAAGTCGGTGACCAAGATTACTCGAACACTAATGAACCGATCTTCTTGAAAATTTTCAGGCTTATTTAATACAGAAAAATGTAGTCTTTAATCGTTCGATTTTTTTTTCGAAAAAAATGGCCCTTTCATAGCCAAAAAACGGCCGTTTTTTTTTTCGTTAAAATCGAACCATTAACTTTGACTGTTCGCCATTTTGTGAAAAATGAATATTTTTTAAAATCCTTCGATTAAAGACTAGTTTATACTTATATTTGACTAAATCCATCCGCATTTTTTTTTTCAGATGATCCACTTCGCCGCAATGTTGGTCACCGCAAACCGTGTATATAAAAACATTATTTCATTGACGGCCATTTGCCACTAAACAATGTAATATTTTTCAATAAAAAAATTACTGAAAGTTCTTCAAGATGTGTTCTTTAAGATGGTATATTGATCGATTAAAAAAGTTTTGTAGTTTTCTTTAATAAAATTCATGAAAAAGGCCTTTTTTTGCGCTACAAGTGGGGGTAACGCCTTAATGGTTTTCGGAGTTTGAAAACCCAAGCAAAGTTACCGACTATTGGGGAGGGCTAAATAAATGTGGAGTCGGACTTAGGGTGGGCTCTTGTGGCAGAGCCGTCGTTACCGCGGCTCCTGTGGGGCCGTACGCAAATTACGTAACGCAATTGAGGTCGGCCAAGCGTTACGGTCTACATACGTGTGGGGGGTTAAGGTTTACGTTACGTCACGATTTTAAAACTGCCGGAAATATCAAAATTTCTGCATGTTCAAGTCTTTAATTCAAACCTTGCGTGCAATTTTATCGTGGACAGCTCACAGCTTTCTATACGCAATGTCGGTTAAGGGGGAAAGTCAGTGCAAGAACTTGCACAGTAGCTTTCCCACATCCCCATGCAAAATTTGAAGGACATTAAAAAAAAAAAATTGAAAGTACATGTATTGAACTTTCAATACATGTACATTGCATGCAATCGAATGTTGGCTATATTTTTATTCACAAGTCCGAAAATTGACGGAGTTATAGTCACTTTAGTGAGAATAGGTAGCGCGACCGGTTTGTGCCCTCTTATTATTTTGTGAACTATCATGAAGATGAAGAACCGTCATATCTCCCGCGACTAGATACTTCAATGTAACTATCAATATTCTAGAAAAAACATAACTTTATATAAAGAAACACGAAACGAAAACTTTGAACGCGTTTTTCTCGAAACCAGTTTTTTCGACCTTGTCCGAGCGAATACTTAAAAACTTATCAACCGATTTTCAATTTTGTTGAAAACTTTTTTGTAATCGCATTGACTAAGATTGTACGTATCCGCGTTTTTAACATTTGATAATTGCTATTTTTGAAGACTGCTTGAGTACAAAAAAGGGCCTTGAAAATAGAAAAAAAAGTCCAAACCGTCGGCATTTTGTAAAAAAAACCAAAATAAAAAAACGGCTATTCATAACGATAGCTACATTTAGATAGATATCGATAAATTGTTGACTTTTGATTTACAGACAACCTTTCATAAAGATATCGATGGGACAATGAAGAGAATTTTTTTTTCGTCGTCGAATCAAGGTATATGTCTCGGTTAATTTTCAAGATTTTGTCATAAAAATTTGTATAAAACTAGATGAATATATACTTCATAAGATGAGTATAAACCCGATCCTTTTATAATTAGTTGTCTATGAAAAAAGTCGCTATTATTGAGGACAAAGTACCCGTTACGTAACAGAATAGAGGGGGGGGGGGGGGGGGGGTCTGGCCCAGCGTTACGGTCCCGTTACGTGGGGGTAGAGGGGAGGGTAAAAAATTCGGAAATTTTGCGTTACGTAATTTGTGTACGCCCCCTGTGCAGTTTTGTTCGTGTTCGGTAATTGAACGGATATAGGAACAGAAGGCGTAATGCGTTGCGGAGATTTCGCGGATCAACATGGCTTTGGAAAACGTAGCGAAATTTATATTTCCAAATTCCTTTACTTTCTTCTGACAGATTTTGCCAACAAAAATCCTTCAACCATTTCTTAAGATATTTATTTAACGATCAACAATTAAATCTATTTTTTTTAATCTTTAATGATGATAAAAATAAGGAAAATAAAATGTAAAGGGCTTTCGTTGCGTCCCAACGATGCAAATTTCAATACCATATCACTTTAATATTTTCGTATCGAAGCTCTTTTGGCGATCTTTGGTCTTGGAGTTTGCATCTCTGGAACGCAACGAAAGTTCTTTTCTACATTTTATTTTCCTCGTTTTTATTGTTATAGGAAATTTTTTTTCATCAATTTGAATTGTAGAACGCTAAATAAGTATCTCGAAAAATGGTGGCGGGATTTTTGTAGGCAAAGTCTAGCAAAAAAAATTAAAGGAATCCAGAAGTATGAATTTCCATTACATACCAATGATGACAACTCCAATCTCATGGCTATCTACCGTGCTATAAAGAGGCTCAGGCTTTTCGCTGACGGATTTGAATGCCAACCGACTCCCAACGACGACTTGTTTTTTTTTTAAGGAACCATGATTTTTTCCGGTCCCCAAAATCCCAAACGAAAAAACATCCGTACCCAATACCACTTGCGTTATGACACGGACCTGTCCATGTGAATACACCACGGAATTGGCGAATTCGAGAAATTACATGACAAATGATACGGATCTTCCCAAGGCGGGTGATACCGCGAGATACGAAATAGTATCTGTGTGTAATAGCATAGAATCGGTATGGAGTGAGAGACGATGGGGAATGGGAGAAAGCTCGACGAGGAAGCGAGGCGAGAAAAAGAGAAGAGGTGATGTCGGAGTCTCTTTCCCTCGACGTGTAATTCATCCGGGATCGACGTCGACGGGGAAACGCGAGGCGCCCTCCTCTCATCGTCTGCTCCTCGTCAGGCCACCCCCGCAGCCGTACACACGTAGACGTACACCCGCACATCTATACAAGGTGGCTCGAGAAGTGACGGCCAAAGAGAAAATCTAGATGCCTCTCATCCTATCCGAATTACCCCCATGTATGTTCTCCATCTTTTTTTAGTTTTCGAGAAAAAAAAACACTTTTTTCTCGAGTTTTTTTGTATCATGAATTTTTATTTATTCGTTTACTTTTGTGTATGTACTTTCCTCTTAGAAGTTTTTTTTAAAGCAATTCGGAGTCATTATGACTGGTATAAGTATTTTTCTATCATCTGCACTTTAATGACTGATGCTCTCGGACTTAAGGGAGACTTTGTCCTTGAAATTTTCAAAAAATCAAGTTGAGCTCAACATGAGCAGCTAGAAGAAGAGGAGGGATGCCTCTATGGACCAGGCATTGCCGATTAGCAGTAATTATAAACACATTTGTGTAAACACATTACAAAACTTTAAACGCGTTTTTCTCGAAAACACGTTTTTAAAAATGACTGACATTCTCCTGACCGCTGTAATTAACATATCGACCTGAAATTTGGAGAGCATACTCAGAAAATATGTCTTCACGGAATGACGGATCGTTTTTTCGATAGATACATTTTTGCATTTATTATTTATCTTTTTATGCGAAAAAAAACGCGAAAATTCGATTTTTTTTAAATTGCCGCCATTTTCCGAAATTTGTACTAAACGAAAAACCCATCCGTCATTCCATGACCAAAGGGTCACAGATTGATAATATGCTTTGAATTTGTGTTTCAGATCAACAAAGAGGGGGCAGTGATGTCAGCCGTTTACCTCCCGCGATTTGAGGACCTGTTTTCGCGGAGCTGAAGCGGCCGCCATTTTGGTTTTTTTTTTCAAAAAAAAACATTTTTTTACGTTCTGTATATCATGAATAAAAGCAAGAAAAAAACCGCACTCAAAAAGCTTTACTCGTTTCCTTTAAAAAAAATAAAATGTAAACACCTGAAATATGGCACTCCAAGGACAAAGTCTCCGTTAAAAAAAAACTTTTTACCAAAATCTGAAGCACTTACGTTTAGTGTTCAGGTGGTCATTTATTTATCGCTCAACGGGTTAGGCTACTGTGAGAATGACGAACGCTCGTTCGTCGCTTGAGACAACTTAACCTTTTGAAGGAGACATTTTTATTTAGGTGCACGTTTTTTTTGCACTTTCGTTATTGCTGACACTCGCTACGTGAAAAATAAAAATTTAATTGGTATATTTTAGTAGTTATTGAAGTCCTAGGAACCTTGAAACGCATTTACAACCGCCATATTTAATTAAAAAATACTTTTGTGTAACACCAGTGTTACACAATGCGGCAAAGGTTTAAATTGAAGGGGAAAGTCCAACATATAGTGCAGGAGTGGCAGATCGAAGGTAAACTTATGATTAAGATAGAATTGCTAGTAAATCTTTGAACGCATTTTTCTCAAAACTGCTTTTCAAAACGGTGTACACGATTTCTTGATATCTGATGAACGGATTGACTTGAAATTTGATACACTTATTTAGTGTAATAGTAGTTTAGTCTTGACCGACGTTTATCTTTTTAACATTTTTTTTCCATTAGTTATCAACAATAATATAATTTTTCCTCGAAAAGTCGAAAATAACATGTAAACTTTTTTTTCATTATTGAAACACGATAACACAAAAAAGCTTGGTCAAGTCGTGGCCAATATTATCTATTTCAAGAAAAAAAAACTGGTTTTTTTGTCTCAGATCAATCGGTTGGCGAAAATCAAGTACAACCTTGAGCTTCTCACGTCTAAAGGTCCTTCACGAGATTGTTTATAACTTCTTCAATTATTAATATTTTTCTATGAAATTTGGTACTCAAATTTGTTAATGTACATACAAAAAAATGTCCAAACGATTTTTGAATCATGTTGCTTATTCATCCAACATTTTTTTACACCCTGATTTCCGGGTGGTCACAGTACAAAAATGCACTGTGACCTTAACAGCCCTTAACAATGCACTGCCTAACGGTAGCACAAGTAAAACAAATCACGAGGAAAGTACACACTCAGAACAAAAAAATGTTAATTTATCGAATATTGAATTGAATTAATTTATCGAATTTATTATATTGATACGAGGCATCTACATTTCCCTTTCGGACGTGACTTTTCAGGCCACCCAGTAAACAGGGTATCCTATTACGAATGGATAATCCTGCAACTGTCGATAGGTCAGATCATATCCTACTATATGCTGGAATTTCAGTTTAGTAAAAGTCCCACGGTTTTCAAAATTTTCGGATTTTTGTTATTTTTTGAAAAAAAAAATTATCTGCTTTTGATTTTTCGCATGCCATTTCTACAAATGATAAGAATCGACAATAACTAAGGAACTTTTTAAGGGGCTATACTAGTGTGACACTTTAAAAAAATCAATTTTTTTGCCTTTTTCCACAGTTTATACTTTTAAGAATATCATTATCATTTATATCAATATGATTTTATCTTGCAAAAATCGATAGTTAAATCTTTGAACGCGTTTTTCTCGATATGAGATTTTTCAAATTTGCTGACATCGTAACTCAAAGAGCAATTATCCGATTGACTTGAAATTTGAACTGAGTACTCTTGAATATATTTACTCTACAATGACGTAGGATTTTTTTGATTGGATGAAAATTGACGATTTGGCATTGCAAAAGACGACCATTTTATACGCAAGAAAACAGACTTTTTTTCATAACTACGCCATTTTTGTTAGATTTTGATATTTTTCGAAAATCCTACGTCATTGTACAGGAAATGCCTTCCAGTTTAACGACATTTTTTCCTTTTTCGGTTTCAGCTACTCAATCGGCCGGAATCATGTCAGCAGTGGAGGAAATTTTTTTTGGCGGCTCCGAAGGCAGCGCATAAGTCGCTTGGATCTCAATATTTTTCTATGAAAAATTTATGTAATATATGTCAAATATAGCCAAATATATTCTTAATTTCCCGAAACATTTAATTGAGTACCTTTCTTCCAAAAAATTCCCAAAAATGACCCAAATTTTCAGCACTCACACTGGTATAGCCCCTTAAAGTATTTGGCACGATTTGCGTAGCACATTTTTTTACACCGCAGGCTATCAAAGTCAGATGTTCGAATTGGTTTGTATGAAAATTCTGCATAAGATCTTTTTCATAGTTTCCTTAACATTTAAGGTTAAAAAAAGACTTTTCTAGATAAAACAAATCACCAAGAGTATTTTTTTACCGGGTCAAAAAAAAGTTATCATTTGTAGAAATTTCATGCGAAAAACCAAAAGCAGATTATTTTTATCTCGAAAACCGTGGGACTTTTACTAAACTGAAATTCCAGCATATAGCAGAACACGATCCGACCTATCGACAGTTGCAGGATTATCCACTCATAACAGGACACCCTGTATGCAATACGTATATCAGCAAAGGCCATTCTGAACCCGTCACACACGTAATGTTGACTATCAGCCCATCTGGTTGTTCTTAGGAACACTCCTTGCCTATTTTTTTTTTAAGGCGTTACCCCCACTTGCGATTTTGAAAAAATCGATTTTTTTTATTGCATTTTTTTTTAAGCATAAGTATCTGAGAATATGTCCTGAAAATTTCAAGTCGATCCGAACAAAATTGACTGAGATATGAGCGTTGAAAGAGAAGAATCCGTTGTGAAATTGAAACTTTAAACGCGTTTTTCTCAAAATGGCATTTCTGAAGTCGGTGACCAAGATTACTCGAACACTAATGAACCGATCTTCTTGAAATTTTGCAGGCTTATTTAATACATAAAAATGTAGTCTTTAATCGTTCGATTTTTTTTTTTCGAAAAAAAAAATGGCCGTTTTATAGCCAAAAACGGCCGTTTTTTTCGTTAAAATCGTACCATTAACTTTGACTGTCCGCCATTTTGTGAAAAATGAATATTTTTTAAAATCCTTCGATTAAAGACTAGTTTATACTTATATTTGACTAAATCCATCCGCATTTTTTTTTTCAGATTATCCACTTCGCCGCAATGTTGGTCACCGCAAACCGTGTATATAAAAACATTATTTCATTGACGGCCATTTGCCAATAAACAATGTAATATTTTTCAATAAAAAAATTATTGAAAGTTCTTCAAGATGTGTTCTTTAAGATGGTATATTGATCGATTAAAAAAGTTTTGTAGTTTTCTTTAAAAAAAATCATGAAAAAGGCCTTTTTTTGCGCTACAAGCGGGGGTAACGCCTTAACGTCGACTTTCAGCATCGGCGTCTCTGAAATTAGCTTTGCATAAATATGCCTACAATTCTAAAAAATATGATCTTGAGGACATTGCGAATTGCATAATAGCGAGTATGGGGACATTCAGCTACTACGAGGACGATTCGCGAAGTCGAACGTCTTCAAAATCACTTTTCCATATATTTATACACCCACACACACGTGCACACATACGTATTCGCGTGTACGCGCGGTTTCGTTCGTTTCTCCTCTATTTCGGAGGGTGAATCAGTCTGTGAGGCGGTGTAGTGATTCCAGTGGTCGGTTATGACTCACCCGACGTGGACGGAGGAGAAGCGTGTGGTGTAGCCACGCAGGGAAAAGCATCGAGGACACGTGTATGCAGAGGGAAAGAAAGCCCCGAGACTCGTTTACGAGAGTGGGGGTGGAGGGGGGGGATTTCGTCGCACAGCCGGTATACATTTTCTGGTGTCGTTACGCGACAGGCACACAGACACACGAACGAAAATCCCTTAATGTCCCGAAAAAAGGGGATCTACGTGTACGAGATATTTCACGTTAAAGAAAAAAAATCGTTTTCTGGATGGAGATCGTGTTCTCGAGATAACGATGTGGCTTGCGAAAAGAAAAGTCGAAAAGTTACAGCTTCTTTTTTGTTTTATCTCTTTGGAGGCAGGTTGGAGTAATTTGCTTCGAGCTGGAGATTCATGTTAGGTTTTATTCCCGAACTATCTATATTTTGGAGAAAATGAGGATTCTCGCATTACACCTATCGAAGATCGAACGGAATTAATTTATTTCTTTCCGAGACAATTTTCAGTGGGGAGATAATTGTTCGGTAACATTTTTACCGACCGAGCGTGGGTGTACGTTTATTGAGAATTACTTAAGGGCTTACACCTAGTTGGAATTTTTGAAAAAATCGATTTTTCGTTTTCGACGGATTTTTATAATATATTTATAACCTTTTGATAATATATGCTGAAAATTTCAAGTCGGTCCGTTGAAAATTGGGTGAGTTATGAGCGTTTTTATCAACGTATATACCTGACGTAAAACTTTTAACGTGTTTTTTTTCGAAATTACTTTTTCAGAATCGGTGACCAAAATATCTCAAAAACAACTAAATCGATCTGCTTAAAATTTCGCAGACATTTTTTGTATATCAAAAGGCAGCCCTTAATCGAAGGATTTTTTTTTCAGTGCATACTTTTTTTTTATCAAGGAAAATAGAGTGTTTTTTCCCCGAAATTTCGACGATCACTTACGATCGGCGACTATTTTTTTTTCAAAAATCATTATTTTATCGAATCCTTCGATTAAAGACTAGATAATACGGTACAAAAACTAAATTCATTTGGTTTTTTTATTTCAGATTATTTGTTCCCAGGCAGGAGTGGTCACCGCGAAGGACCTTTTTTACACAGCGGTCTGTGCAGTTTACTGTATCTCCGTCGTTTATAAATATTTCCCGATGAAAAAAAATTGTCAACGATACTTGAAATGATACCATTTACTATTTTAAAAAAACAGTTAAAAAAATGCACCCCATTCCCCAACAAAAAATTCACGAAAACACCTCTTTATTACGGTCGCGAACTAGGTGTAACCCGTTAAAAATGCAAATGGTGAATAGGTAAGAGCCGAGAAATTATTTTCGGGGAGGGATTGCGATCGATTTTTCTATGCACAATGCCCCGCGCGTGCATACAAAAAGTTTGCCGCGAATGCGCGTGTCGGTTTGTTTGCGCCTGACAACCGACTACCCGTCGTACACACCCGCTAACCGGGCTCGCGGACGGGGTGATACGTAACTGCCCCGCCAGGCGCAGACGTACAGTTTGCAAAAAAAAAAACATCATCGCGGACGAATTATTACACGAAAAATGTGCGTGAAATAAATTCTAATTGAAAAAAAGGTTATTCCTAGGTATTTATGATAAATCCCAACTAAAGAAGAATTACGACCACTTCAAGTGCACGAAGTACGAAGTATGAAAACATTCGGGTAAGTCCCGGATAGTTGGCCACAGTTTTTTCAAGGATCCGTCAAAATAAAAGTGCAGACGTTTCTTAAGGGATTAGGCCACTCTAGAGGCCGAAAAAAGGGGGTTTTTTCAGAAAAACTACAAAATAAATCGCGATTCCAAAAAAGGGTGTTTATCATACATATCAGTGATTGTATACAATAATTTTTTTGAAGCGATTACTTTTAAAATGGCGGCTGTGCAGCAGTTTATCTCAAAACTGCATTTTTTAAGTTGGCCGGAAACATAACTCAGACAAACCTTGAAAGAAATTATTGGGGTAAAATATCCATGAGTCAAATTTCCATAACCGAATATCCATAAGTAGAATATTATAAAGTCAAATATCCATGGGTACGAATATCAATAAGTGAGTACAGAGTAGAAATGAGTGCCAGAAATGGCGGGAGGTAGAGGAAAAGTGAGTATAGCGGAACCCAAACAAACCTGAACAAACTCACTTATCTCTACCTCCGCCATTTCTGGCACACATTTCTACTCTATACTCACTTATGGATATTCGACGACAGTGAAAAAAATGTATCAGTTGACAGAATGATTAAAAAGAATTTTACTTAACATTTTTTTGCCAAACTTTTGCTCGTACACTTACGCCTGCACACGACGCGAAGCGAATTAAGCAGTAACAGGTGAAATCTAGTGCGCGGTTCTATGAAATATTTCTATTGGCCATCTCTCCCTCATGGCAAACTCCCCCGGAATTGCCCTAATATAATTTTTTCGTAGATTTTAATTGTAGATCTCCAAAAACGATCCTAGACAAATATTTCAGTAATTTTCCAGCCTGCATGGACCGGAAACAGAGCACAAAATTTCGTCAACTGAAAAAACTTCATTTCCATTGCGTTCCAACGATGCAAACTTCAGCGTAATCATTTCTATCGTGAAATCCCCTAACCCCCACAACAGATCCCCAACTCCTAATGGCGATTTTTTCCGCATCAACATTCCCGCACTTCCATTCGCCAATTAAATTACTCTCGCAACTTTCATCGTCTGAAAACGTGCCAGCTTCACACGGAATGCCTCGTAATACTTGGAGTATGGTCGGAGAATTTCAAATACTGCAATATGTGCGTTATATAACGTACGTACGGAGGGGGAGGAAAAAAATAGTTTTCGCATAAAGATTTTCTCAGGAATCCGTAACGTGTCTTGCAGTTGGAAAACGTTACGGGAATAGTTGGAAACCCGAAGTAATATTTCCCTCGCTACTCACCGCGATGTTGTCGAGTGTTCGTGATGTTGTTCAATTTTTGTACTCACAATGCTCTGCGTTTTATCGTTTCGTATCGGGGACAGAGAAAGAGATCCGTGTAGAATTTCGAATCGTGTCAATGATTCGACAATTTAACCGACACGACTGAACGAATTATATATATATATATATATATATATATATAGGGTCCCAATTATAAGGTGGCAATTTTTTTTCAAGTTTTTGCACGGACATTGTCCGACCGAGAAAAATATAATTGTCGATGGTTTTTCAAGTCCCCTTCGAAAAAAAAATGTATCGTATTTTTGTGACACTTAGTGTTCGCCAGAAAAATATTGACGCTTCCGAAAAAAATCAAAATTTCATTTCGCTTACAGCAGAATGAAGTTTATTTAATTCCAAATACGAAACACTCAGGAAAAACTTTTTCTTTTATTTATCCCGTCATCGAGAAAAAAAATCAAAGATGCATTTCGATAAATGGAATTTAATTCCAGTTGAAAAAAGGTTTTGTCAAGAAGTGATTCCTCCTCGAAATATAATTATCGTTATTTTGCTAAATTCAAAACGGAATTTAATTCCCTTTGGAAAAGGTTTTGTTAAGGAGTGTTTCGTATTCGGAATTTAATTATCTTCATTTTTTTAATTCAAAGTGGAATTCTGATTTTTTTCCAGAATGCCGATTTTTTTCTGGCAAATACTAGTCACAAAAATCAGCTATATTTTTTTTCAAAGTGGATTTGAAAGACCATTAAGGCCGTATTATTGTCTAGAAGTATGAAGAAAAAAAACTGGTTTTTAAAAACTTTATTTCTTTAATCTACAAACCATTCTGAATGCGTCTGTAAAAAGCGTTCAAAAGAAACTCATAAAATAAGTGGCGTTATAGAAATTATAAGGAGTACGTTCGGGGAGCGCGTTCGAGACGAAGCAACTTTAAACGCGTTATTCTCGAAAATATGCTTTTTAAATCGGCAACCACGATATCTCGAAAATCAATTGGCCGATTGAGCTCTGATTTGGCTCACCCCTTCAGTGGACTGTTTTTCAACGTTGGTAACAGAATTGAGTCGAAATCATTTTTTTTATAGAATTCGTAAGTTATCCACAAAAATAAGAAAAGTTGATAATCAAAATTTAGCCGGTCACCATTGTGTTCATTTTCTTTTTTAGTGAAGTTGGTACCAAACATCACAACGCTCATGCAGATTAAGCATATGTATTTTTTGTTTTTTTGTTGTTGTTTTTTTGTTTTTTTTTTTTTGGTTTTTTGGTTTTTTGGTTTTTGTTTTTTGTTTTTTGTTTTTTGTTTTTTGTTTTTGTTTTTGTTTTTGTTTTTGTTTTTGTTTTTGTTTTTGTTTTTGTTTTTTGTTTTTTGTTTTTGTTTTTGTTTTTGTTTTTTGTTTTTGTTTTTGTTTTTGTTTTTGTTTTTTGTTTTTTGTTTTTTGTTTTTGTTTTTGTTTTTGTTTTTGTTTTTGTTTTTTAATTTAATACAACGTCCACAACACTGGTCGCCAATTCGGGGTCTTTTCCGCGCACTGTTGTAAACAAACCTACAAAAGTACATGATAATAAATTCTTATTTTTTCCTAATTTGTACATATCCTTGCAGAATCAATAAACGTGTGTATTTATTTTTTAGTTATTTTTTTTTGTTATTCCATGGCCACATTATAGTCTTCGCCCTGTATACATGTAACTGACAGGACCATTTCGTTCTCATATAGAGTCACGAAAAGGATCGAAATGGGCGCGTGAGTCACACACGTCGCATATACATAAAATTCGTTCAGTCGTCTTCGAGCTATATAGATATGAAATCAGAAAAGAAAAGCAAAACGAAGTCGTGGGCCGAGCCGTTTTACCAACCGGAACGCAATTTTACGACGCGTTTTTATTTTTTATTTTTATTTCACTTCATTTTCTTCGTCCTCAACGTGCACAAGTACGGCAAAAGTCTCCACACCGTACTTTCTCCAATTCCCGCGATCCCCGCGACTCCCACCCTTCATTTTATTCGTTTTTTTTTCCAGCCTTCTTTACCACCGCCACAATCGCATTAGAACTCACAATAAATTGTCCTCGGGTACAATAATGCGTTTTCTTTCCGCGTACCTGCACTCTTACCAAACCACAAATTCTCGCGCTCCACATTTTTCACACGATTTAACGGTGAATTCAACATTTTCTGCGAAACTCCGCAAGCAGCTGTGCCTCGAACAACCGTACAATTAATCTGTACTGATAAAACATTGCTTGGCGGGGAATTAGAAGAAAAAAAATTAGTATCAAGTTATTTAGCAATTTTTTTTACTGTTTTATTTTTGCGGCAATGTGAATTAATTCACCCGACGATCTGATAAACGTTGCGTTAGCCTCGATAAATCTAGAGGAGTAAATACGTTGCAAAAAAAAGTCAGAATTTCTCGGACTATTGAAGGCGTAAAAGCGTTCGCGTGGAAAACAAAAACAGAAGGAAAATTATTTTCGGCTTTGGGACGTGGTATCGATAATTATTGCAACTGGAATAACGTCAAGTGAATCATTTCTTTCAACCTGTATGTGTATGTATTATATATATACAGGGTGTCCCTCTTATCTCTGCCACCCGAAATAACTCGGTAATTATCGACGTCACAAAAAAATGTTCCAGACAAAACCGTATAATAATAATCCTGACAAAAGTTTTACGGTGTGAAGGGGTGAATTGGGCCATCAAATGCGCCCAATTTTAAGGGGCTATACCAGTGTGACACTTTAAAAAAATCGATATTTTTTGTTGCCTTTTTCGGCAGTTTATTCTTTCAAGAATATCGTTATCATTTATATCATTTGTATCAATATTTTTTATCTTGCAACAATCGATCGTTAAATCTTTAAACGCGTTTTTCTCGAAATAAGATTTTTCAAATTTGCTGACATTGTAACTCAAAGAGCAATTATCCGATTGACTTGAAATTTGAACTGAGTACCCTTGAATATATTTACTCTACAATGACATAGGATATTTTTGATTGGATGAAAATTGACGATTTGGCATTGAAAAAAACGACCATTTTATAGGCAAGAAAACAGACTTTTTTTCATAACTACGCCATTTTGTTAGATTTTGATATTTTTCGAAAATCCTACGTCATTGTACAGGAAATACCTTCCAGTTTAACGACATTTTTTCCTTTGTCGGTTTCAGCTACTCAATCGGCCGGAACCATGTCAGCAGTGGAGGAACTTTTTTTGCGCCTCCGAAGGCAGCGCATAAGTCGCTTGGATCTCAATATTTTTCTATGAAAAAATTATGTAATATATGTCAAATATAGCCAAATATATTCTTAATTTTCCGAAACATTTAATTGAGTACTTTTCTTTAAAAAAATTCCCGGAAATCACCCAAATTTTTAGCGTTCACACTGGTATAGCCCCGTAAAAAAGTGGAGGTTACCTTCACTGTATGTTAGCTCCTCCACCGAAAAAAAATGGTCGCCTTTGATAGCCCCCTTCACACCGTACAACTTATGTCTGGAACATTTTTTTGTGACGTCGATAATTACCTAGTTATTTCGGGTGGCAGAGATAAGAGGGACCTAGTTATTTCGGGTGGCAGAGATAAGAGGGACACCCTGTATATATACACGTACGTAGATATGCACTCAGGCACATGTATATAAGTATATGGATGTATATGAGGCGGATAAGCGAGGTAATGTTTATATTTGAAACAAAGATCGCTTGAATCATCATACTGTTTTGCACACATGTGCATACATACATACATACATACATACACACACACACACACATATATATATATATATATATATATATATATATATATATATATATATTGGAATTTGACCCAAGCAAGAGTTTACTACATGAGAAGGCCACACATTCGAAGATACGGTTTATAGACATATATGTATCGTATACACACGAGAATTACTCTAGCTCTGAGATCTTCAAGTCTTATGGCTCGGACTAATGACATACTGACGAATGTAAATATATGCATTTGGCTATCCTATACGAATTCCAAGTTCGTAAGGAATCGAATTAAAATTGGAAAAAAATGTACATTTACATTCAACGACCAGACATTTCCGTCTTCTTTTTTCCATCGCATTATATAACTATGCTTACATCAACGTATCATTCGACATGTCACAGGGAAACCTTAAATGACGTTGAAGTGTGCGTCGTTGGTATGGAACGGAAATTAATTCTTTTTAATTACTTAATTTTTTTGGCGATTCAGGCGGTGCAAATTGTTCAAACGTGTCTACGTGTTCTAATTAGAAATTCACGATCGTAATTTGCAAAAAAAGGCGTTGGGTAATGATAAAAATAAATAATTAAGGAATGGAAAGAAAGTAGCGTTGCATTTCAACGTCATAATGTTAAACGATGGTTGTTACGCATTATTGACTCTGAACTTCCCTGACTTTTTCAGGTATTCCACTCAGATTTTGCAAATAATATTTAAATATTAAGAGAATTTAAAAGAAAACTGAAATTCGGAGAATAATTTAAACGCTTTAAATTAAAAAAAAATATATATTGAAAGCAAATACAGAACTTGTTTTTTTATTATAAACAGGAAATTTTATGTCAGTGCTTAAATATAAAAAATAAATATAGACACTTATCCACAATAATAATTGTGTATCGACAAATCGTATGAAAACGTATTGAGCTTTAGTGTAAATTAGTTTTTAGCTTTTGAAATGTTCAATGTTAGGTACTGACATAACTTTTCGTATATAATGAAGAATAAGATAAATATTTTTAAAAATACAAAAATATACTTTTCCGTTTTTTTTACAAGTCGGTTTCATTTTTCGTAATTCTTGGAAAAGTAAATTCTGGGAAAATTAGTTCATGCATAAAAATTGGTAAATCTTTAGATAGATGACTTATCCGAAATGTTTTTTGTTGCTATTTTCTCATTGATTGGGTCATAAATCATGATATTCAGTCGGGGAAAGCTGACATTTTGCATTAACAATTTTTTTACGCGCAAAAAATCGTTAAAAATCATTTCGAATTTCATAAAAACCCCAACAAACCCAATATAGGCGTCAAAATGTTCAAAAATTCCTCTTTTTATCACGTATTTCCAGGAACTTTTTATTGGGGTGGGGGGGGGGGGTGAATTTCAGTTTCTCCCGACTGAATATCATCATTTATAACCCAAAAAATGAGGAAAATGCAAAAAAATGTAGGCTTATTTTTCGGAAAAGTCACTGATCTAAAGAATTACCGAAAAATTTAGTCAAACGATTACGTCTATGAGTGAGCAATATTAATTTGTTTTTCGAGCGATTTTACGAGGCGTTTCGTGACGTAAGAAAAATGCACGCGAGTTTAATACACTGCTTGGAGAAATTTTCGAATTTTGGTAGTTTCTCGAACGTGCGTGCCATCGCTGAAATTAGCGTGAGGAGAAAAGGGATGCTTTCAAGTTTCCCTTTTAGTTTCGAGGATGTAGCGTGTGCAATATGCGAATGAATTTTTATTTCTCTTTCGCGAAGAAAAATGGTCAATTAAATGGGCTCGTGTGCATGTGCAAACGACGGGAGAAAGCTCTGTCGCGGTTTGGCGGTAGCGCCGCGTGGGACGGGTTGCTGCGCGCTGCGTAACGAGATAGAGATTGTGGCCAGCTGCTTTGGGACTTCTATGCTTTACGACGACGACGACGACGACGACAACGACGACTAAATGAAATGGAGGTAAAGAGAGAACGCAAGGAACGAATGATTGCAGAAAGCGGTCAATACGCGCGAGTGGCGCATGTGTATAAGAATCGCATTAATTGCGCGCTCGAGCGCCGTGTGTAATTAATTAATTTTTGCGACGGAATGAAAGTAAGCTCTGATGGTCATGCGGAGCACGAAAAAATTATGTGTATGTCTGTGTGTGTGTGTGTGTGTGTGTGTGTGCGTATGGAGGGGAATATACTTTTTTGCGTATTTATATATAATTTAATAATAATAATCCTAATGAGAAAGTAAGGTTCAATATGACGTTGAAGTTTGCATCGTTGGAATGCAACGAAAATAATTTTTTTCCCAAATTTCCTTTAGCAGATTTGAACTACGGAAATCACGCAAACATTTTTAAAGATTCTAATTTAGAGATCTACAACGAAATTGCAAAATATGAATTTTGGATAATAATGAAAGTAAGAAATTGAAAAGAATTTTCGTTGCATTGGAACAATGCAAACGTCAACCCCATACTTTAAGGCGTTACCCCCACTTGTAGCGCAAAAAAGGCCTTTTTCATGAATTTTTTTAAAGAAAACTACAAAACTTTTTTAATCGATCAATATACCATCTTAAAGAACACATCTTGAAGAACTTTCAGTAATTTTTTTATTGAAAAATATTACATTGTTTAGTGGCAAATGGCCGTCAATGAAATAATGTTTTTATATACACGGTTTGCGGTGACCAACATTGCGGCGAAGTGGATCATCTGAAAAAAAATGCGGATGGATTTAGTCAAATATAAGTATAAACTAGTCTTTAATCGAAGGATTTTAAAAAATATTCATTTTTCACAAAATGGCGGACAGTCAAAGTTAATGGTTCGATTTTAACGAAAAAAAACGGCCGTTTTTTGGGTATAAAACGGCCATTTTTTTCGAAAAAAATCGAACGATTAAAGACTACATTTTTATGTATTAAATAAGCCTGCAAAATTTCAAGACGATCGGTTCATTAGTGTTCGAGTAATCTTGGTCACCGACTTCAGAAATGCCATTTTGAGAAAAACGCGTTTAAAGTTTCAATTTCAGTTTACACGAAGAAAATATTTTTTTTTGTAAACTTACATAGAGTCATCTATTCCTATACTCATAGAGCCATCTATTCTCAGATACTTATACTTAAAAAAAATGCAATAAAAAAAAAATCGATTTTTTCAAAATCGCAAGTGGGGGTAACCCCTTAATTGACCGTGACGGGTAAGTCTTTGAAGGGTGGACATAATTTAAGTCTACGTATTTTTGCAATTTTGTCGGATAGCAAGCTTAAAGGGGTACGCCACGTTCCATAAGGTTTCGACGATTTTTTATTGAAAATTGAGGGTTTTGAGGGGGGATGAATGGTGAATTTGTATTCAGGGGGTAAAAATGAATTGAAAATCCAAAAAATTATCTCATCTCGGCCAAAAATAAGTCGTTTGACTGAATCGTGCATAATTCATTTTCCGTTTGGATATGGTACTTCGATTTGTGCGCATTCTTTTCGTAATCGTTTTCTCTTTAAAATGCCGTTTGATTCATGGAGTTCCGATGATTTTTCGATTTTTGGCAGAATTTGGAAGATGGACCATCGATTACTGCAAATTTTTCCACGCATACACCTCCTTGCCTCTTTTTCGGCGATTTTCCGAGCCCACTTTGTGGGCAAAGTAATTGAGATATGGAATCCGGCGGCATTCTCCAAGACTATCAAGACCCTTTGAAAAATCCCCTATAATGTTTATGTCACTCAAATAGAACCAACGCTACGGCAGTTGGAAATTTCGCAATTTTGCAACAGTGGCCTTAAGGGTCGGAAAACATTATTTTCGTCTTTCAAACCGTTTTAAAGGTTTATGTAATGGAATTTTTTTTGCCGATTACAAATATCTCCGAGTTTTCGTCGGAAGCTCAAAAATACGCGGGCTCAACGCAAAAACGTCTTTTCGCGAATGTGTGACGATTTTTAATAAAAATGTTGGGTTTTGAAGAAAAGTAATGATGAATTCGTATTAAGGGAGTAAATACATCGATATGAACTTTTTTTAAATATAAAAAATTCCAAGTCTTCGCCATCTTGGCGAAAAATAGGTGGCGTCGCTGAACCTGAATTTTTCCATACTGCAAACATCAATTTGGAGTATGGAGGCAGAAGGAAGCAACCGCCGTAAAGAACTTGAAGTAAGGGGTGGTTTACCCCCTTAAGCTTGCTATCAGGCGAGAATACATAAACTTTAATTTTATTCCCCCTTTCATTCAATCGAATGCACTACTTTCAAATGTAGGGTGAGAAAAGGAAAAATAAAGGGGTGGTTGATCCTTTAGTTTTTTTTTTTTAATTTTTTCATTGCACCCATAGTGGATTTCTGATCGTTTTGCACGACAAGAATTTTCGTTTTCGTTTCACTAAAATCGGTGATCCGCTTGCGGGTGAAACTGCAGAATCAACCCCGTGACATGCTTCTAAGGGGTGGTTTCACCCCTTCAAACAATTTTTCCACCGATTAAAAAAATGTTTTTAATAGTTTTTTATCCTCTACCATATACATGCGTTTAAAAAAAAAATCAAGGCGGACATCAAAGTGATGTTCCTTGCCAGATGCATCCTAGTTAAATCGAACAAACTTATCTGACAGTGCGAAAACGTCGAAATGTCAGTCCGGGGTTAAACACACACACATATATACTCATATATACGCGCACACGTTGAAAAACTATTCAATTGATTATCCGTCCTACCTTAACCACCATAAATTGAGGCTTCCCACAAATGAAGTCGCAATAAATAAAACATACCGTTGAACGTATATTGGTCGAGACGTCTCGCCCCGCGCTAGCTAAACGTCACCTGCCTACGCAAATTAAATATCTTTTCATTCGACCTTTCGCTTGTACAAAAAGTAGCACTCGGCGGTTTATTTCTCAAATTTATTAACGCATTTTTCACTGCGACAATTTCGGTTTACAATTTTTTTAATACGAACCGTAAACGTCAACGAATGCAAATTAGTCATGACGTTGAAGTTTGCATCGTTGGATGGCAACGAAAGTTAATTTTTCTTTCATCGCTCACATTTCTTTGCCGGTTTAGGTCGCGAAAATCACCGGAACGGTTTTTCGTATTCTCATTAGAAATCCTCGACCTGCACACTTCCCACGAACCTCTGATTGCATATGGGGTCGATCCGACCCCGGACATTTTTCAGATCGTTGTATTTCGGTAAATATGCATTTTTTTTCTAGAGACGTTTTTTTTAGTCGATGATCCTTATTTTATGGCCCAAAATGTATTTTTTAATAAAAACAAAAATTAAGTGCTCAAACATTCGTTCAAAGTGGGAGATGCGTCGAAAAATACGTATTTGCACGTAAAAGATCATTTTTTTTCTTCAAAAGATAAAAAAAGTCCATTGAGGTTTTAGAAGACGAAGGTGTGTAGATACGAAAAAAGACAGTGTCTTTCAAAAAAGTATATGGGTCATTCCATGTCAAATCGACAAATTTTTTACCTGACCCCCTTTGATTTCGCTGAAAATTTTCTATCTTTTTCTACCCCCCGAAAGTTATTTTTCAGAATTTTTTCAAATTTTTTTTCCCGACTCAAAAAAAGTTATGAATTTTTGAAAAAAACCGCTCTTTTATTTTTAAATTGCCAGAACTTTTTCAAAAATTGACCGTTTGGGAACTTTTTTTTTTCAAAATTTTTGTTTTTAAATGTAGTTTTCGAAAAAAAATATGAAAAAATTTTCAGAATCCCAGATATATGAAATATTTTAGTTTTTTTGAAAAAACCGTAATTTTCTCAAAGTCCGACCGTTTTTTTTTTTTTTGCTCTAAAAATACTTCAACTAATTCTGCAATGATCCCCGTTAATCAAAAGATGTGACGACAATCGCTTCTAATTTTTTTTCTTGATTATAAAAAAATTTTTGTTGAATTTTTGCTGATTTTATATAACTTTGTTATGATTTTTTTTTTATTTCCTCGTGAAACCTCAAAAGTTAAAAAATAAAATTTTATTGGAGAATTTCAAGTGATTATCGTCCAAGAAATTGTTATTTAAAAAAAAAAAATAATTTTTTTCTCTCATTGACGTTATTTTTTTACTCTTATGGACGTTTTTTTTTGGTACTGAAATATGACAACTTAACGTCATTTTGGTACTGAAACATGACAAAATAACGTCAATGAGAGAAAAAAATTATTTTTTTTTTTAAATAACAATTTCTTGGACGATAATCACTTGAAATTCTCCAATAAAATTTTATTTTTCAACTTTTGAGGTTTCACGAGGAAATAAAAAAAATTTCATAACAAAGTTATATAAAATCAGCAAAAATTCAACAAAAATTTTTTTATAATCAAGAAAAAAAATTAGAAGCGATTGTCGTCACATCTTTTGATTAACGGGGATCATTGCAGAATTAGTTGAAGTATTTTTAGAGCAAAAAAAAAAAAAACGGCCGGACTTTGAGAAAATTACGGTTTTTTTCAAAAAAACTAAAATATTTCATATATCTGGGATTCTGAAAATTTTTTCATATTTTTTTTCGAAAACTACATTTAAAAACAAAAATTTTGAAAAAAAAAAGTTCCCAAACGGTCAATTTTTGAAAAAGTTCTGGCAATTTAAAAATAAAAGAGCGGTTTTTTTCAAAAATTCATAACTTTTTTTGAGTCGGGAAAAAAAATTTGAAAAAATTCTGAAAAATAACTTTCGGGGGGTAGAAAAAGATAGAAAATTTTCAGCGAAATCAAAGGGGGTCAGGTAAAAAATTTGTCGATTTGACATGGAATGACCCATATTCATTCGGATGTTTGAATTAGAGCATTTTTGGGATAGTGAAAAATGTAAAAAAATCGACAGATTCGGCAGATTAATTGTTGAAAACGTATATTTTCCGATTTTTTTTAATTCGATGACTTATTATTGACATTTACCGTTATCGACGCACAAGTACATTCGGTGCTCGTTGCACATAGCTCTCCTGCATAACGGACACTTGCTTTTAGTTTTATGATCGGCATTATAAATACATAATTTACTATAGTAGCTTAAAATAAGAAAATATCTATGAGCATTTTCTATCGTAACTCACATGTAATAAAATACCAAATTTCACAAAAAAAAATGTTTTTTTTTCTCTTTCACCGCAATACTGCATAAACGGGGTCGATTCGACCCCAATGCCTTTATCGACAGCTGTGTCCACCTATAGAGTAGGAGTGGGGGAACATACAAGCGCCCCACTGCGCCGTTTTGCGTTAGTTGAAAAAAAAATGGGGTCAAAATGTCCCAGTGTGCAGTCGAAGGATTAATAAATACAAAAAAATTATCGATTATAATCAAAATAAAAAAAATGAAGAAAAAAAGAACTTTTGTTCGATTTCAACGTTGCAAACTTCAACGCCGTAATTAATCGATGTGTACCTTTTCCGTTTACTATACCACGGGAACTTCTGTATATTACGCGTCGGTGAAAGTCAAAGCCCTCGAGTGAACTCGAGTCAGAGAGGGAATATTACTAAAAATAATTAAAAAAAAAAAACAATAATGATGATAACGACAACAGCGTATCAGACAAAAAGGCGGTGAAAAAGGAATCTCTCGAGACTATGTGAACTGATATCCGATTACGGTGATCGTTGGGAACATACGAGAAAAATAGGAAAATGTTCTCGTGTTACTTGCGGCCGCGTGCTACGCTCAAATATTGCTATAACTCAATAATAAATTGCCGTAACAGCGGCTTAGTCCGCGACATTTTTCTCCGTCTCTTTCTCGGCTTATCGACGATTATTCATTTTTTTTTAATTCTCCGTTCCTTTCATCGTTCTGCGCAAATCGCAAGCGGCGATCGCGGAGAAAGCGCGATCGGCGCATCGTCAGATCTCTGACAACGCTCATAAATTCATACGATATTTGCGAATAAGTTATCGCGAACGTGTCCCCGATACGGGAGATTAAAACACACCGAACAATGGGTATAAGCGCGCAGTCTTCGGGGCTATAGAGGCTGATGCAGAACCGCGATTTTTTTTCTCCTCGATGCACGGTTAAGGGGTCACGTGGGGTTTGAAAATTTCAATAAATCCATTTTTTTTTAATTATCCAATAGTATGTGTCTAGAATATTCTCCCAAAGTTTTAAGACGGGATATACATTTACACAGGAAAAAAGTAAGCAATGTTCAGGGATTTTTTAAACTAAGAAATAATTATTCTACAATTGTCAAATTTTAGGTATACTTTAATAGTACATTTAAGGGGTTAACCCCACTTGCGATTTTGAAAAAATCGATTTTTTTCTATTGCATTCTTTGAAGTATAAGTATCCGGGCCCATACAGAAGTATGGGCCCGGAATAGATGACTCTATGTACGTTTACAAAAAAAAATATTTTCTTCGTGTAAACTGAAATTGAAACTTTAAACGCGTTTTTCTCAAAATGGCATTTCTGAAGTCGGTGACCAAGATTACTCGAACACTAATGAACCGATCTTCTTGAAATTTTGCAGGCTTATTTAATACATAAAAATGTAGTCTTTAATCGTTCGATTTTTTTTTTCGAAAAAAAAATGGCCGTTTTATAGCCAAAAAACGGCCGTTTTTTTTTCGTTAAAATCGAACCATTAACTTTGACTGTCCGCCATTTTGTGAAAAATGAATATTTTTTAAAATCCTTCGATTAAAGACTACCCGAGTAGAAATATTGTCAGGCTGGCCTGATATTTGATCTGCGCCTGATCAGCTTGTAGTACGAAGGCCTTACTTAAGTTTGCCTTAATTCGCCTGATCAAGCTGGGGTCAGGCGGTGGTCGAGCAACCGGACTTACGGCTTACTTCAATTCGCCTGACCCGGCTAGCTTCAGGCGATGTCAAGCAACTGGACTTACGGGTTACTTCAATTCGCCTGATCCAGCTAATTTCAAGCAATCATCATGTAACTGGACTTCTACAGTTTGGCGCTAAAAACGTGCCTAACCTCATCTTGTCAAATGATACACAGACACGAGAGAAGCACGAGACATATTATTAATCACTTTATACATTTTTACATATAACGTGTACGTTGTGAATAAGATGGACAAACACAATCGGAAGAAGATTGCGTAACGACTGTGTCTGCGTGAATAGCGGGCTCTAAATAAGGGAAAAAACGAAGAAATAATACAGCAGCAGGTTAGTATAACAATTAATTTTTTTCAAAAACTTACAATTCTTAAATCTATAAATGTAAATTGAATTAAATCTGACTGTAAATTAACCATACGCCAAATTATATATGCGTTGGTTGAAATATTTATTATGATACATTTGACAGATCCGGAACAGATCCTCTCAGCGAGGAACAACTCGAAATTCCTGAGGATTGGCATGTGTTGGCGCTACCACTATGTAAGTAGATTTATATTTGTTTTGTGTATCGCTTTTATGTTTCTTTACTTGGTCCGTCTCCTTTGTCAGAGGAGAAGAAGAGACAGCGTAGGCCAACCAAATAATGGTAAGCTGACAGCGTAGTTCAATCTGGTAAATGTTTTGCCATCGGTGCTGATTAGCCCGGACAGCGCAGGCTAACCGAATAATAATAAGTTAACTGCGCAGTTCAGTCAAGTGAAAGTAATTCTATCGGTGCAAGTTAGCCCATAAGAAATGCACTTCGGATGGACATTACATTCACTGAACTGACTACGCTGTCAACTTACCATTATTTGGTTGGCCTTCGCTGTACGGCCCCGGAGAGCGTAGGCTAACCGAACAATGACAAGTTGACTGCGTAGTTCAGTTAAGTGAAAGTAAGTCCATCGGTGCAAGTTAGCCCATTAGAAATGCACTTCGGATGGACATTACATTCACTGAACCGCACTACACTGTTAACTTACCATTATTTGGTTAGTCTTCGCTACGGGCCCGGACAGTGTAGGCTAACCGAATAATGATAAGTTGACTGCATAGTTCAGTTAAGTGAAAGTATTTCCATCGGTGCAAGTTAGCCCATAAGAAATGCACTTCGGATGGACATTACATTCACTGAACTGCACTACGCTGTCAACTCACCATTATTTGGTTGGTCTTCGCTGTACGGGCTCTCCTGCTTCGATTCTAATTTTCGTTAAAAAATGACCGCTCGCAGCTTTTGCAACAATTTTTTTTCTTCTTTAAAGTAGATAATTGGATGGTGAGAAAAAGGAAAAAAAATAGAGCTCAATTTTGTGCCACCCTAATAAAATAATGTGCATACCTTATATAGATATATATGTAGACATTGAATTCTAAGTGGGATGAACATTTTCGTATTTTTCAGTGGCTGTCATTTCGAAATATAGGGAACACGGAATAGAAGTTCTTTCGAAGCAAATTGGACAAGCTGTTGGAGCGGTATCAAGGCCTGATTAATTCAGCAAAAGACTGGGACAAGTTTCGAGCGTCGCGTAAAAAAACGAACAGAACGCCCAATATAACGTTTCCTAGAAACGTCTGGTCATAAAAACGTTGAGCTCTGTTTACTTTATTCACGAAGTTTCTTAAGTTTTTGTTTGAAAAATATATTAGTTTATTTCGGGATGATAAGTGGAATATAATACAGTGATATATCTTAGTTTATTTTGAGTTTTTGTTCTATTACAAATACAAGAAAAATGATGTTTGTTTTCCATATAGATATATGTGAAAAATATATGTGACAAATTTTATATTAAGATTAAAAAATAAACGATCAGCGTTATTTATAAAGTGGTACCTTTTTCTCTTTTGTGTATGCGTTGTATTTTTTATTTCAGGAAAAAATCGGTCATCCTGAGCCGTGAAAAATCATATGATTTTTCATTTTTATCAAGCCGTGAAAAATTAAGCCCTTATCAGGCCTTAATTTTTTACGCTGATCAGGCCTTGATCTTTTACACTGACCAGGCCTTGATTTTTTACCCTGATCAGGCCTTGATAGTTTACCCTGATCAGGCCTTGATTTTTTACCCTGATCAGACGGAAGTCAGGGATTGTGTTTCAAAAATGATCAGGGCTTGATAAAAAATTCTGATCAAGGCTGGAAAAAGAAGTCAGGATGCCTGATCAGGTGCTTATTGTAGCTGGAGCAAGATTTCTACTCGGGTAGTTTATACTTATATTTGACTAAATCCATCCGCATTTTTTTTTCAGATGATCCACTTCGCCGCAATGTTGGTCACCGCAAACCGTGTATATAAAAACATTATTTCATTGACGGCCATTTGCCACTAAACAATGTAATATTTTTCAATAAAAAAATTACTGAAAGTTCTTCAAGATGTGTTCTTTAAGATGGTATATTGATCGATTAGAAAAGTTTTGCAGTTTTCTTTAAAAAAAATCATGAAAAAGGCCTTTTTTGCGCTACAAGTGGGGGTAACGCCTTAAGTGTACAAAACAATTTTTTAAAATAAATTTGACATCAAAATGACGGGGTTGTGGCCGAGTGTTACAGCAAGGTCGCCGCGGGAGTTGCGATTCGGCGTGCGAACTAGCTTCCCGTAGACTTTGATTTGCAAAAAAGTTCAAACATTTCTTCAGTTAGAACATGTATAGTTTCTATGTGACTATTTTGCATACAACTCTGCCAAAAGTTCAAATTTCAATGTTTTTAAAAATCCTTTGTTCAATCACGAGCTATACTTATCTACTAACAGAAAAAAAATGGTTTTTTAATTTCAGATAAAGCTATCATGAGTTATCGTGACCACCACGAGAACACTTTTTTAAGGGTCTCCAGAAACCAGGTCCCACTGGCTCAATTTCCCAAATTTTTAGATGAATTTTCCTTTTTAATATTGTTCAAATGTTGCTCTTTTATGTGCTCAACATGAATAAAATAATTTATATACTATATTTTTTTACATAAAGAAAATATGCTTTTTGTGGCCCCCAAAACCCACGTAATCCCTTGAAAAAAAGTTTCCAAAAAGCGCCAAGCCTCAGCCGCTATCGAACTTCGCATCGTCAAAACTAAGATTTTTAAAAAATATTGCTATCTTTTGTGGTCATCCAAAATTGTTTTCGTCAATTTTCATTTGAAATCTCCGACAAAAAATCGCTCGAGCATTTTTCATAGCCCAAATCAGCGCGAAAAAATTTAGGACAATCTCAAACAAAGAAAATTTACCGAATTCCAGCAATTGCAACGTATTGCGCACGACTGTCGCTTTTCGTCTCGTCGCCTCGATTCGCAATTACGCGAGATGACTGTTTGGGCGTGTGAAAAAAATGTAATTGTATTATAATAGTCGCGGTAAAAATTTACAGAAAGAATGAACGGAGAATTAATGCTTAAATGTAACGACGAACGGTCGTTCCAGCGGTAAACTTCATTAGACCGTATATACGACGTGTGGAATGGGAGCGGGCTTGCTAAATAGTGCGTGAGATGGAGAGAGACGGAGGGAGGGAGTGAGAGAGGTAGGAGGGAGCGAGGAGAAGGGCCGCTGGATGGCTCGTAAATCATCGATAATTGACGTTAAATTAGCGACAAGTTCGCCTATGAAACTCTCCGGCAAGTTCACAGAGAGAAACGCCGACTTGTAAAACTCACTGGCGAATCGCCCCTTCACAACGTCCGTGTATCTGTCGTTCATATAAATTATTATAGTACCTTAAACTTCTTTATATATATATATATATATATGTATATAAGGTCTTTTGGTTATATTAACTCAAATTTGAGATAATAAACAGATAAATAATAATAATGAATAATTCAAATGTAAGGTAATAAAAATTATATATATATATATATATATATATATATATATATATATATATATATATATATATATATATATATTAGGGTGTGCGGAAAAAAATCGATACTTTTTTTCGGTTGCATCCACCAAAAAAAAGTGTATTGAGGTAAAAAATGAAGATTCCTCGAAGGAGAGCTCGAAAAAAAATTATTTCGAACGGCGCATTGCATTTGAATACTTTCCATAAGAATAACACAGGAAAATATTGGCATTTCTGAACGTCGTAGTAAAACTCTTCAGGAAAAAATCTCACAAAAATGTCGATAAGATATTCTGATAGAGAATTGAATTCCCTACAAAAAAGTTCCTACGAACAATTGGCTTAGAACAACCGTTCAAGTGGTATCGCTGTCTGAAATTAAATTTTATTATTGAAGCGGCGTGCGCGCCATTGCACACGCTGCCACCTGGCGGCAGCATGCGGTAGCTCGTAGTGCAAAATTACAAGCTTCACACTAGCACCACGAACGGGAAACCGCGACATCTTTCGCCCATTTTGGCCCCAAATCAAGATCTGTCACTGCTACAAAATTTCATTCGTAATTGCGAAGTGAATCCTGTAGTAGGGGAGGCTGCCTCGAAAAAATTATCTAGTCACTTGTGGTACTTTAAGGAGAAAATTGTTGCTTTATCGTTTTTCGTCAATGCTGTGCCGATAAGTGTGAAGGCAAAAATGGTACAAGCTCTGCAATCTCGAGAAAAATCCTAAAATCCTTCCGAGTGAGTAATTAAAAAAAAATGATTGGGAAGTTTTGCTGAAAAAAGACATAAGCGATTTCGTTACTCAAGAATCCTTATTTCTTTTCCAGCAATTCAATTTACCTCATGATTTTTTGAGAGTAAATATTGAAATATGGCCGGAAAATGCCACTTATTTGAGTTGCTCAGATTTTTTTTTAAATCCAAAAGTCGTTAATAACGTAGCCGAACGAGGTATCACTTTGATAGAAGCATATAACGGTTCATTAACAAAAAACGAAGAGCAGCTACAATATTTATTAGGTGTAGTGCAAAATACCAAATACCCTAATTGCAACAAACAGACTCTTTAAAAAAAGAATGATAAT
>CALYCA010000166.1:0-18116 GCA_944452715.1 Ophion slaviceki | reverse complement strand
GGATCAACCCGCTACGATATAAAACAACATCCCGCGATACTAGCGAAACCAAAACGTCGACCTGTCGACAGCAGCGCTTTAGGCATAAAGCGTACCTACCCCCACCAATGAAATTCGCCTTCGTTACAGGACCTGTATGTAAGACCGTGGCGACGAGCACAATATTCAATTGGTAGATGTGAAATCTCGTGGCGGGTTGATCCATGCTAATTTAACATTCTTTCATTTTATACGTTACGTTGAATTGTGTTTTGCGAACATGCCTCGAATGTTAATGTATTTTATTTAACTCTCGAAGAAATATTAGCGACTTATAATTTTACCTTTCCATGCAAACAACATGGCTCGGATATTCTATCCTACGCGATTGTTTCTTAGATTTTGTTGCGCATGAGGCAAAATGCACTCCAGGAAAATGTGAAATTAAACAAAAATTGGTGTTACCTCCACAACAGCAATTAATATGTATCGTTCTCTCCGCGGCCATCTTGAGTTTTAAGGGATAGATCGTTTTTATAGGATTTGTCCACTCGAAATTATTTCGAATGTATTTTATACATAAGAAAACAAAATTGCCTCATCCTTATTAAACTCGTTTGGATTTCAATTGAAGGGTTGATGGATCATTCATCAATTAATGAATGGATACATTTTTCTGATTTATACACGTCAGTTTATGAGTTTATGTATTTCTATTTGCATAAGAATATTACTCGTTTTTGAATAACTTGTGAAATATTTAGATTCTCAGGTTAGGCTTAACGTTAGGCTTAACGAGAATGCGTGCTTTTCTTGTTTACCAAGAGAACCATTCCCCACCACTAGAGTTGCAAGACCTGTACGTAAGACCGTGGCTACGAGCGTACGCGGCTACGGTCGTAGAGTGGGGTTAGGGGAAAGACGCGTCGGACAAATATCTGGTCGCCGTTTCGCAAACAAGCCGGTGGTGCAAAATAGATTAGAGTTGACTGTAATTTGAATTTTCTTGAATGTTAATTCAACGCTGACTATAAGGACAAGATTTTCCGTATTCGACGAGTTCTCATACTTCTACGAGGAACATAAAGTTCAGTGCTCGAGAAAAATTGAAGAGACAACATTACTAGCAATGCAGTAGAAAATGGAATCAACCTCAGAATCGTTCTCAGTAATATCTATGTCTTTTTTTGTCTCGATATCCCTGGTCCATGGCATACATGGCACCATATTTTTTATTTAGCTCAAACCGGTGATAAAATGCACTGTTTGCCTCCGCTTTAGACTCTTACCCAGTAATACACGTACTACATGGATGCGGATCAAACAACATATATTCGTTCGTGCACATTGTCCGTTGTGAACCGCCGTCGCATTACATTACCAATCGAGTTTACGTACAACAGCCATTTGTCATTGTTATAGCTACCATCGATTGCCCATATATATACACGCACCTCCATGTGTGTGCGTGTGTGTGTGTATCTGCGCGCGTGGGTGTTTATAGTTTTTTTACAATCATATAAGAACTAATGCAAATGTAGAAGAAGTGCCTACCATTTATACCATCGCATACACTATATCTACACATTGTATAACATTATACGGGATCTGAACTGCACCACGTAAAGGTCAGAATACTAAACTGATTCTTATTTGCGATAGTCTCTTTCTTGTTGGTACCAGAGACATGAGCAAATATGCGATAAAAACAGGTACAT
Organism: Ophion slaviceki; assembly: GCA_944452715.1. NCBI lineage: Eukaryota > Metazoa > Arthropoda > Insecta > Hymenoptera > Ichneumonidae > Ophion > Ophion slaviceki. The sequence goes on along the minus strand of CALYCA010000166.1, from coordinate 16,419 downwards.
TGTTATGTGTGTGTGCTATATACTCGGTGTCACTTTTTAATCTTACATCTGATTTACCTAAAAAAATACTGCACCGATCAAGTATTGTGGGTAAAATTTATAGGGTTCAAGGGGATAAAAGGGTTAAAAAAATATTTTGGTCCAAAATTCAAAATGGCGACGTTAAGATGGCCGACATGTTTTTTTATTAATGGGGAGATGACTTTTTTCCCAAAAAAATTGGTAAAGCCAAAACTTTTGTAGGACATTTTTTTTTATAATGTTAATGATTTTTAGGTTATAACACCATGTTTTACTATTTTATCGCTATCCAAAATGTACCACGATAAGGTAAAGTCTTTAACATCCCTAGTGTAGTGTGCATGTTTGTGTAGATGTGAGTTTGTTGGGTCTGTTGGCATTTGTTTGGGTTTGTCCAATAACCCAAACAAACTCACACGCACACTTAAACTTGGGTTTGTTTGAGTTTGTTTAATAACGGAAGTAACGAGCCGCAGACACCTAATCCTTCACTGTAAAAAATGATATGAAATTTACAATACATTTAAGATACAAAGGAATTGAATTTTACGAACTCGGTAGATGAAATTAAATTTAAAACACTTGTACCGTAAAGGGGGTAGCCGGTTAAGGGGGGTCTGACGGCCCCCACCGAGTTTGATCGAATCGACCCAAAAACCTGAAAGAGGGCTGAAAAACAAAATTTTAGAGATATTTTTTAACCCCCTAAACCCTTATGAAAACACCATAATCGCAAAAAATGCGTTTTTTTGATGTTTAATTTTTTTTTGAGCTTTCAAATGCATTTTAAAGCGGTTTTAACACAACCAAAATTTTGTTTCAGATGTGTAGACATGCCCTGAATTTTTCCAGATTTTTTCGTAAAGTTAAATCATGTGCAACATAATTTTAATGGCAAAAAAAACCGTAAAAAATCGTCATTTTTTGTATTTAATGCTATGGTTTTTATTGACGTATTAATGGTAAAAAATCGTGCACCATAGCATAGAAAGCTACTATCTTCCTCTACAAAATGACGCTAATTGGGCTCAATTCGGTCGTCTCTAGCGTCCGAAAATCAAACTTGAATAAATTCCGTTTTTATAATTTGAGCATTTTCAGTTACGAAAATGACACAAAATCATATTTTTCAATTATTTTTTTTAATAAAAGTACATTTTGGGGTTTCTGAGGTCGCCGATTACAAATTTGATGTCAAAAATTAGTTTTGTCACATGACAGCTGTCAAAACGAAGAAAAAATATTTTAATTTTTGAAATTTTTTAAAAAAGCTATGGGAACGATATTAATAAGGATTTTTTAGGTCGCTGATTATAAATTCATTCTTATACACGAATTTTTAATCGTAACAGCTGTCAATAGTTATATTAACAAACAAAAAATTACGTATTATTCAGAAAAAAAATTTGGAATTCCCCGACTAAACTGTCACCTGGCGGAGAAAATCCCAACTTGTACCTTATTAAGCCACGTACCCGAGTGCCTAAGGCCACCGTACCCACGTGGGCCTTAGGCTCGTATGCCCCTCCGCACGGTACTGCGCATGCCCACTACGCACTGACGCATCGAGAACCCCGCTCCACGCGGTCTCTCTTTCTCTCTGTGTTCAGCCGCCGTCCAGTACACACGTCATGCGACGCGCTCTGCTCCGTTAAACAAATCTATTTGTTTTGTTAACAGCGTTTTTTTAATTTATCGTTTAACCTGCCTATCTCAACACGAAGTGATTGAAGCAGTATTCTAAGGTGAGTTTGAATATCAATTTAAATATCAATCAACATAAAAATTGATTTATAATCATAACCTCAATCTACAATCGTTTGCCTCATAGTCGACTTGAAATCGTACAGAAGGTGGCCGTCAACTTCAAGTTGTTGTTTAGTTCACTCACATGAAAAGAATTAAAAAAAAGCAAAAAAAAAAACAAAACTAAGACGAAACGATATTTCAATAAAAAAATGATTTGGAATACAATAATTTATTTCTGTTTTGTTTACCGATGTTTTCAACATTTTTTTTGTTTTGATTTACAATTTTTAATGTACTTTCGATTTTCGTTACTTTTGTTCTATTTGTTTTTTTAATTATGGTTTTTTTTTATTCCGGGTTTCAGTTACTTTTTTCATTTTTTTCAAAAAAAAAAAATAATTTGTTAATCATAATAAAAAAAATAACAATGTTCTTTTTTTTTCTTTAGGAAAAACTGTGCGATGCCACCGAAAAAACGAAAATGCACGGCTGGTGAAAGGTGCATAAGATGCAACAGATTGTTGCGTTATGATACCGGAAAACAGAAGTCCATTTCTTCAGATGATGACGTACACTTATATACTAAACTACTAGGTAAACGAGTAGAGAAAGGTGACGTTTTATGTCATCTGTGTCGTTCCGCAATCGCTAAATCCCGAACGGTTTCACCATCGACGAGCAGTGATTCTGATCCTGAAGAAAATCTTCAGTTGGATTTTAATCCCGAAGAAAATCCTCTGCCAAACGTCAATCCCGAGGAAAATCCTCTGCCAGATGTTGATCGCGAACAAAATTCTGTCGATCCTGTAGAGAGACATTCATCAACACTCTCCAATTTGACAGTATCAGATGACACAGAACAATCTTCGGAACAGTCTTCGCAACAATTGTCACGGTCGGAGTCTGGATCTTCCACAGGACAGTCATCACAATCTTCTAAGGACCCTCCTTACGTTCTTCGTCCAAGAGAACCGGACTATGAAATGATCGAGATGCCTTTCAACAGAGTTACCGCGACTCACAAATGTTGTTGCGTATGTCTTACTCCAATTACGACATCTCCGGTTGTTCCGTTTAAAGCGAGGTTACAGGTATTTATAAGTTCACGAATTTTCATTCCAAAAGGCAATCGCTGTTGTCCTGTACATCTTATCAGTGAACGTATGTACGTTGACGAAATTTCAAACTTGAAAATATTTTCGAATACTTGTACTATCAGTTCTCAAGAGTTGGCATTATTTTTGGATGCACTGTCCAAAAAATGCGACAACAGTATTTTAGACAGAGTAGATGATTACAATTTATCGGCAGAGCGCATAAAATCGCTAACTGGATACACAGTTGCAGAAATCAAGACTCTAAAAAACATGTTGGTCACTTTGCGAAATTCTCAAAATCGCAGTATTAATCAAGCTCTTTTAATATTCCTTTTTAAATTAAGAACTGGAAATTCCAACACAATCACTGCGTCAATTTTCGATATCAAATCTGAACAACTAGTATCTGCTTATTGCAAATCGGTTTTGGATTCATTCGCGAAAGACGTCTTTCCACTTCGTTTCGGAGCTCGGGCATGTTCTCGCGAAGATTTAATTGCTAATCACACGTCGCCTTACGTAAAAAAATTACACGGATTTGAAGATCGCCTGCTCTTGATTGCTGATGGTTCATACCTTCGACACCAAAAAAGTAGTAATAATTGTTACCAAAAAAAATCTTTCTCTGGTCAGAAAAAGTGTCCACTCTGTAAACCCTTCACAGTTTGTGCCACAGATGGATATGTAATAGATGTTTACGGACCGTACGAAGCAATTGTGAATGATGCGAAAATCTTACAACATGTACTAAGTGATCCGAACGGCTTGAGATCAATCCTCAAAAAAGGGGATGTTTTTATACTTGACAGGGGGTTCAGAGACGTCAAAGATTGGTTAGAATCTCAAGGGTTCGTTGTGTTGATGCCAGCGTTGAAAGGCAAAAGAAAGCAACTTCCAACAAATGAAGCAAACGAAAGTCGATTTGTTACGAAATTGAGGTGGGTGGTAGAGGCTGTCCACGGTATAATCGGTAGTAAATTCAAACTCTTGCATAATCAGTTTAACAACAACATGTTGGATTCAGCGATGCTTTATTGCAAAGTAGCGAATTTTTTGGTTAATGAGTTTGGAAAAAGACTGAATTGCGATACCGATTTACAAGATCAAATTGCCGAGCAAATGTTGAAAAGAAAAGACGTTGACAATTCTTTAGCGAAAGTTGTGGAAGAACAAAACTGGAATAGGAAGAAAAGGATCTTCAAACCGTTAACATCAAATGACGTATTAGACTTTCCGGAAATGACAGAGCAAGATTTGAAGATCCTTTTCACTGGCTCGTACCAGTTATCGCAAACTGTTTCATACTTAGCTGAAATGTATACCGAAGAAGGACTTTTGAATATGCAATACTTGTTGGAGGACGATACCATTTTGAAATGTGAAGTTAAATCAAGACATATAAACAAGAAAGTATACAGATGTTACGTTCAGTACGACCCTAACAGTATTGGATATAACGGTATAAAAAACTACGTATGTGATTGTGCAAATGGGCTAAGAACTGTTGGTTGCTGTGCCCACGTTGCAACAATCATTTACTTTTTAAGTCATGCACGGTATTTGTCCAAAATCATCCGCCCAGCTCAAATTCTAACGAATCTATTTCACGTTGATAATGTCGAACCTGTTATTGAAGAACACAGTGACGAAGATTAACAACATAACAATCATGTTGCAATGTATGTATTACTTGTGTCTGTTTAATGTATATATTAGATGAATGTATGTAATATTATTATAAATAAATAGATTTTTTAAAATACAATGACTTTTAATTATTGAAAAAACCGAAATAGCAAATACCATTTTCATTTGATGACATGTGTAATTTTTTTTTTTTGTTAGCTGTTTGACATCAAATTTGTAATCGGCGACCTCAGAAACCCCAAAATGTACTTTTATTAAGTAAAATAATTGAAAAATATGATTTTGTGTCATTTTCGTAACTGAAAATGCTCAAATTATAAAAACGGAATTTATTCAAGTTTGATTTTCGGACGCTAGAGACGACCGAATTGAGCCCAATTAGCGTCATTTTGTAGAGGAAGATAGTAGCTTTCTATGCTATGGTGCACGATTTTTTACCATTAATACGTCAATAAAAACCATAGCATTAAATACAAAAAATGACGATTTTTTACGGTTTTTATGCCATTAAAATTATGTTGCACATGATTTAACTTTACGAAAAAATCTGGAAAAATTCAGGGCATGTCTACACATCTGAAACAAAATTTTGGTTGTGTTAAAACCGCTTTAAAATGCATTTGAAAGCTCGAAAAAAAATTAAACATAAAAAAAACGCATTTTTTGCGATTATGGTGTTTTCATAAGGGTTTAGGGGGTTAAAAAATATCTCTAAAATTTTGTTTTTCAGCCCTCTTTCAGGTTTTTGGGTCGATTCGATCAAACTCGGTGGGGGCCGTCAGACCCCCCTTAACCGGCTACCCCCTTTAAAACAGGAACATGAAATTCTAACGTGGATATAGAATTTAATAGATGCAACATGGAATTTCAAAGACAAGTTTGTAAATTTGTGGGAAATGTATTGTATAACCCGTGTCTTCAATTACATATACACATGTATAACTCGTGTCTTCAATTGAAAATTACTACAGATGTATAATAAATCAACTATAAAAAATAGAGTATTGAAAATACAAAACAAGTTTGAAATTTATTTACGGCGGCCTGAAAAATATAATACATCTGGAACTGAATTGGAATTGGAAAGTATCGTGATTGTACCCCTATCTGATATTATTTCTCATCGACGCTGAGTTAAATATAAGACAAATCTTTAGGAATATCGATTATGTACTTCTCGGAATAATACCATCCAGTACATGAATACTGTGATTCGATTCAGAAATGTCCAAAATAAAAGCCACTGAGATTAACAATTGTTTGTCAAAAACAAATCACAGATAAGTTGAATTTAATGTGTTCGTATATTAATATTGAAGAAACATTTTATGATTTTCATAATTGTTGACCCGGACGATATCTCAAAATCACATGAATTTCAAATACAAGCGTGCAGTGGACAGAGATGGGCGCGCGGTCGGTGTGCGGGCTCGGCGGTCACTGAAGTTAAGCAGTATTGGGCGCGGCCAATACTTGGAGCGGTGACCGTTTGCCCGTGCACTGGTTTGCGCGTCAACCTCTGAGTGGGAAACAGTTTGTCTGAGTTTCTCATGGTAATACAACTGAAACTCAGCCAAATATGACCGCCTGTATCGGCCCAGGTTTTCCGCAGTTTCCCTGGGCCCTCGTGCAAATACGATACAGTAGTGCATTAGGAAAGAGTGGATGCGGTCAATACTCTGGGAGGGGGGGGGGGCTCTGGAAGGAATGAGGGAACTCTGGAAGGATTGTGAATGATGGAAGGAATAAAGGAGAGGATGGTAAAAGGAGAAGGCCCGTGACTCTGAGGAATACATATATAAAGAAAAAAAATACATACGTGCAGTGATTTCACTGCATTTAAATTTTATTATTCAAGTATTCAATATTAATTATGGGATAAAGCTGCGAAAAAATCATATACACAAGTACCAGGTGTGTAAGTATGAAACCGGAATTTTTGTACAGAAAAAACACGTTTATTGTAATGATATGATACAAATAACTGGAGATGGCTTCTCGGGTCACCTTTAACTGATCCGCCAGTTGTTGTTGTGTTTGAGCGTCGTCTTCGTCCAACAAGGCTTGCAGGTCAGCGTCTTCAAACTTTTTCGGTGGTCTTCCACGTTCTTCGTTCCTCACGTCAAAATCGCCACTTTTGAACCGTTTGAACCACTCGAAACACTGTGTTTTACCGAGAGCATGCTCACCAAACGCCTCCACAAGCATTCGATGCGATTCGGCTGCGGTTTTCTTCAGATGAAAACAGAAAAGTAGTGCTGTCCGCAAATCGTAATTTGTTGGCACAAAACTCGACATGTTTATCTATAATAAACTAATGCTACTGAATGAAACTCGTGTTATTGTGAGTTGGAAATCTTTGTCGGATATCAATACAATAACAAGACACCGCTGACTTGATGTGTCGGTAACTGCATCGACATCTAGCGCCACCTATGGGCAAATTCCGGTTTCATACTTACACACCTGGTATTACGAAAGCATCATACAGTATATGAATTGAGTGGTCTTAATTTGATAATTTTTACATAAAAACGTATTACAATTATCAATTTCTGAAATAAACTTAATACTTATGATCAGTAATTTTAATACACACCCGTATATTGATATTAGCAAATGGTTCTTGAATTTAATATACACTTGTATATTGATATCAGCAAATGGTTCTTGATTTCAATATACTTGGATGTGATTATTTCTTTACACGTGCATTATTTTTCAAACGCACAAGTATATTAATATTACGGAACTACACTTTCATTTTTAAAATAACCTGTTTTTTATTTTCAAAATCGTATCTGAAATTTCATAAGCGGTATCCGCATAAAAACTTCCTACACTTGTATATTAATTTTCATACAGAAATTTTTTACAGTGTTGTTTGAGTGTGTTTTGATTATCGAACACACCCAAACAAACTCACCCCCCACACACACACGCACACTTACAGTAGGGATGTAGAAGACTTTACCTCCTCGTCGTACATCCGCGATAGCGCTGAAATAGTAAAACATGGTTTAGGGATTTGGAGTGGAGAAAATTGTGGGAAATTCCCCGTACATGGAAGCTATAGTAAGCGAAGCGTTCGCCGTAGCAGAGACAATAATATTTAAAAAATAGTAAAAAATGGTGTTCGAACCTAAAAATTATAAACCTTACAAAAAAAATTCCTACAAAATTTGTTAGTTTTAGCCTAACAAATTTTTTGGTGATAAAAAGTCATGTTTCCATTTAAAAAAACATGGCCATTTTGATTTTTGGAACATTTTTTTAACGTTTCCTAAAAGTGGCCCCTCTGTACACTGTAAAAAATTTCTGTATAAAAATTAATATACAAGTGTAGGAAGTTTTTATGCGGATACCGCTTATGAAATTTCGGATACGATTTTGAAAATTCAAAACAGGTTATTTTAAAAATGAAAGTGTAGCTCCCCAATATTAATATACTTGTGCGTTTGAAAAATAATGCACGTGTAAAGAAATAATCACATCCAAGTATATTGAAATCAAGAATATTTTGCTGATATCAAAATACGAGTGTATATTAAATTCAAGAACCATTTGCTAATATCAGCATACGGATGTGTATTAATTTCACGGAACCAAAGTATTACCTTTAATGTACACTGTAAAAAGCGTCTGTGTAAAAATTAATACACAAGTGTATAATGTTTTCATGCGGACGCCGTTTATGAAATTTCAGACAATATTTTGAAAATCCAAAGCAGGTTATTTTAAAAATAAAAGTGTAGCTCCGTAGTATTAATATACTTGTGCGTCTGAAAAATAATGCACGTCAAAAAAATGTTCACATCCATGTATATTGAAATCAAGAACCATTTGCTGATATCATATACAAGTGTATATTAAATTCAAGAACCATTTGCTAATATCAATATACGGGTGTGTACTAAAATTACTGATCCTAAGTATTAAGTTTATTTCAGAAATTGATAATTGCAATACATTTTTATGTAAAAATTATTAAATTAAGACCACTCAATTCATATACTGTATGATACTTTCGTGATACTTGTGTATATGATTTTTTCGCAGCTTTATCCCATAATTAATATTGAATACTTGAATAATAAAGTTTAAATGTAGTGAAATCACTGCGCTTTTTTCTTTATATATGTATTCCTCAGAGGCACGGGGTCCTTCTCCTTTTACCATCCCCTCCTTTATTCCTTCCATCATTCACAATCCTTCCAGAGTCCCCCCCCCCCCCAGAGTGTTGACCGCATCTCTTTCCTAATGCACTACTGTATCGCATTTGCACGAGGGCCCAGGGAAACTGCGGAAAACCTGGGGCGATACAGGCGGCTATATTTGGCTGAGTTTCAGTTGTATTACCATCAGAAACTCAGATAAACTGCCTCCCACTCAGAGATTGATGGGCAAACCAGTGCACGAGCAAGCGGTCACCACTCCAAGTATTGGCAGCCTCCAAAGCTGCTTAACTTCAGTGACCGCCGAGCCCGCACACCGACCGCGCGCCCATCTCTGTCCACTGCACGCATGTATTTGAAATTCATGTGATTTTGAGATATCGACCGGGTCAATAATTATGAAAATCATAAAATGTTTCTTCAATATTAATATACGAACACATTAAATTCAACTTACCTGTGATATGTTTTTGACAAACAATTGTTAATCTCAGTGGCTTTTGTCTTGGAAATTTCTGAATCGAATCACAGTATTCATGTACTGGATGGTATTATTCCGAGAAGTATATCATCGATATTCCTAAAGATTTGTCGTATATTTAACTCAGCGTCGATGAGAAATAATATCCGATAGGGGTACAATCGCGATACTTTCCAATTCCAATTTAGCTCCACATGTATTATATTTTTCAGGCAGCCGTAAATAAATTTCAAACTTGCTTTGTATTTTCAATACTCTGTTTTTATAGTTGAATTAATATACAACTGTTGTAATCTTTAATTGAAGGCACGGGTTGATGCAATACATTTTCCATGGATTTGCAAACTTTTCTTGGAAATTTCATGTTGCATCAATTAAATTCTATATCCACGTTAGAATTTCATGTTCCTGTTTTGAATTTACGGTACAAGTGTCTTAAATTCAATTTCATTTACTGAGTTCGTAAAATTCAATTCTTTTGTGCCTTAAATGTAGTGTAAATTTAATATAATTTTCACATTGTTTCATGTGATTTTCATCAGCGTTTATGATTTTCTTTTTCAATTCCAGTTTCGCTCTTTTGAATAAATCTGTTGTGATCATGCATTGTACGTATCGTAAAATTCAGTTTCACATATATTTTTCAGGCAGCTGGAAATAAATTTTAAACTTGTTTTGTATTTTCAATGCTCTGTTTTTTATAGTTGATTTATTATACATCTGTAGTAATTTTCAATTGAAGACACGGGTTAATGCAATACATTTTCCACAAATTTACAAACTTGTCTTTGAAATTCCATGTTGCATCTATTAAATTCTATATCCACGTGTGAATTTCATGTTCCTGTTTTAAATTTACGGTACAAGTGTTTCAAATTCAATTTCATTTACTGAGTTCGTAAAATTCAATTCTTTTGTGCCTTAAATGTAGCGTAAATTTAATATAATTTTCACATTGTTTCATGTGATTTTTATCAGCGTTTATGAATTTTTTTTCAATTCCAGTTTCGCTCTTTTGAATAAATCTGTTGTGATCATGCATTGTACGTATCGTAAAATTCAGTTTCACATATATTTTTCAGGCAGCTGGAAATAAATTTCAAACTTGTTTTGTATTTTCAATGCTCTGTTTTTTATAGTTGATTTATTATACATCTGTAGTAATTTTCAATTGAAGACACGGGTTAATGCAATACATTTTCCACAAATTTACAAACTTGTCTTTGAAATTCCATGTTGCATCTATTAAATTCTATATCCACGTGTGAATTTCATGTTCCTGTTTTAAATTTACGGTACAAGTGTTTCAAATTTAATTTCATCTACTGAGTTCGTAAAATTCAATTCCTTTGTATCATAAATGTATTGTAAATTTCATATCATTTTTTACAGTGTAGCCTAAATGTTTCACTACTCTCAATATTCTATCGGACCAGTATTTTTCGAGATAAATCAGATGTAAAATTAAAATGGGACACTCGGTATATAGACAAAACTCGAATAGAGGAATAATGTATGTATTATAATTTATAACAGTGAGTAGATATATATATATTGTGACGGACGATATTTTCTCTTGCCACGGAAACGAGAACTCGAGAACTCAAATCGGGATCTGGTGCGAGAAACCGTCACCTTCGGCCGTCCACCCCGCGCGCGTGCATCCGCAATACCTGGGGCGCCAGAGAATTTTGTTTCACCGGATTTTTCAACCGGTATGCCCTGGGGTCAGGGGGATCCGCCCTGACCCACCATCGGAGCTGGAGAACTCCGTGATTTTTGTTTCACCGGAATCATAACCGGCATGACCTGGGAGTCTGGAGACCTCCCTGATTTTTGGATCGCCGGAATCATAACCGGACTAACTGGATGCACTTACACGGGAGGACGGTTGCGATACAACACAGCCGCTCAGGCTGTGGGTGTGGTAGAGGGGTCGGGATTCACTGGGGAGTAGCTTAGCTGTCACTACGCGACACCAGTAACATTGCGATAAAATAAAACGAAGTTTTATTTTATTGTGCGGGAGCCGGTGGGTTAACCACCCGTGAACTTTTTTACGTAAACGAATCCAACGCGAACGCGAAGTGCACGCGGAAACGTTACACGAACGGGAACAGAGAGCACGACGACGTGCCTCTAACGCGAGAACGAGAGCGCGACGTCACGGGCGCGAGAGAGACACGACACGTCTCTCCATCGCGGCGTCTGATCGACAACTCTGTCACGATATCTCTAAAATCGGGAGCGATCGCGATTTGGGAGACAACCGTCTCACGCGAAGATTCGGTAGCAACTCTGTACCTCGCGCGACCAAGGCCGGCGTGCGAGGGATTATGCGAGAGCGAGACAGAGCGCGTAGACCAAAAAAATGTCAACACGCTCGCGGGATCGGACCATGCGAAATCGCCGGTTCAAGCGAGAACTTTATCTCGTATAATATCGAGAGCTGAAATATTATTTCGGGAACTGGAATATTCTGATAGAATATTCCTTTCGGAATCTATATTTTCTGCCCGAGTTACCCCGAAAACGGAACGGTAACAAATCGGGACCTTTTCTCATCGGTAACATGGAGGCTCTCGGAGATCGCATCTCCGGGTCACCGTGCGAAAGCGAGCAAAGCTTCTCTCCAGAAGCGCGGCGCGGAGGCCTCCAGCCTCCGCCCGTAACCCAAACGGCCCGCTCTCCAGCACGATGCACCACTACGGTGGGGCGCCGGAATTTCAGCCGGGCGTGCACCGATTCCCCGAGAGGCCTCACTGGGTGCATCCCTCGGTCGGGATTGCTCAGTACGTTGAGCCACACGCCGCTCAACCGAGTTCCGCACGCCAACCTAACCAAAACGGAAACACAACCCAAAACCTCAAACGTAACGAGACAAACATTCTAGAGAGAAGACCCTTAACACTAACGAATGGGTCGCAACCCGGGCATCGAGAGCATATCTTGATCATCGGTAGCATTTTTGTGACGTGGCTCAAAAAATCACGTCACAATATATATATATATATATATATATACACACACACACACCACACACGAGTCTCTGGCGTGCGTCCACACATATTATACAAGTCCCTGGCGAAGAATGTCAATGTTTCATAGTTTAGAAAGAGCACTGTGTATGCGTATACAGGGTGTCACAAAAGTAACGGGACGGCTGAATATTTCCGCAGGTAAGACAATTTCCAGAAATGTTAAGGTCGTTCTTAAAGTAACTTTCCCAAGGAATTCAATGGTGACCTTCATTTTGACCTTGGCGATGTCCTTCAAGATTATTTCAAGGTCAACTTTTGTTTTTCAAATGGAAACCCCCTATTTGACATCGGCAATCGATAGAGCGGGAAATTTTACGTACAGATATGTACTTAAGTCACCGGTCCCTTTTGACCTAGAAGGTCACTGCAGGGTTAATTAAACTTAAACACAGTATGGATACCTCGGACAAGAATAGAAGCGTCTTAATTTCTATCATTAAGACCAAAGTTATCAATTTTAACAAGGCGCATCTAGTGGTGACCTCGATCGTCCCCTTGACCATGACCTTCAAGGTGATTTCAAGGTCAACTTTTTTTTTGTAATAAAAACTCCCTTTTTGACATTCGCAATCGATAGAACGAGAAATTCGACGTACAGATATGTACTCAAGTCATCGGTCGAATTTGACCTTCAAGGTCACTGTAGGGTTCATTCAACTTAAACACAGTATGAACACCTCTGAGAATAGAAGCTTTTTAAATTATTTTGTTCCGTATATTCAGTCGTTCCTGTACAGGTTCCGACGAATTAAAATATCTCAAAATACTTGTCCCTACTCAATACGAATTTGAAACTATGGTTTCTCCAGTCATATTCGAAATTTACTCTCTGGACTAAAACTAAACGAAAAAAGGATTTTTCCCCTTTCAAAAAGATATGAAATCCCCTACAAAAACTTAAAAAGTAAAAAAAAGGGAAGCCAAGTACATAAAATTCTTCCGAAAACATTATTACTTATTTGGCCCTATAAAAAACTCTGATTTAACTCAAAATATGTTTTATTTGAATTCTAATAATGGCTTTATTATATTTTTCAATTGACACCTACACAAAAGTGAAAAAAAATTTTATAAAATAGTCAAGCAAGTTTACTAGAAATGTTGTACACAAAGTTGTTAAACCTTAAGAATAATATTTTTCCAAATATTTTATTCTCGTTTAGAAAATCATTTTACTATTACAACATAAAATTGATATCACCATTATGTAACTGTACAAAGAATGTACCACACAAGTTTACTGGAAATGCTGTGCAACGACTTGGCGTGCATGGTTAAGAAAAAAAGCTCGACGAAGGATTTCGTCTTCCCAACTACTCAACTTTCAGGTGGAAAAAACATAAACTGGCGCAATTTATTATGCAAGTGGAAATCACATTTATGATCTCGCAAAGTGCGGATTAAACAATTCATTTGATCCGTACTAAACCGCACGATACGTGAAATTTTATTTTGTTTGCATAATTTAATATGCTATATAAAAGTATAAATTTTCTCCTCTAGCACAATTATTATTCATTACACGAAAAATATGTTGTCGCATAGACTTTGGTGTAATGGTTAGAGTATCCATCTCCAAGCCACAGCATCGACAAGTTTAGGGGTCAAATTAGGGAGACGTCGTCTTGCTGGTGGAAAAAGAAAAATCTCCGTATTACTGCTGCAGTATTAGTGGTGAATTGTGTGGACAGTGTGTGTATACAGCGCACCGATAACACTATCAATGTTCAATGTTATCCCGTCCGAATCACACCGGCGCAAGAGGCGGGAGATCGCATTGTTAATAACACTGGCAGTTGATGCGATGTTACCATTAAAAATAACACACCTGTAAAAGTTGTTTATGCAGGCAGTAGGAATGGAAATTTGTGTACCGTCCCGCGCTTTTTTCTTAACCATGCGCGCCAAGTCGTTGCACAGCATTTCCAGTGTACTTGTGTGGTTAATACTTTGTACTCTCATATAGTGGTGATAGCAATTTTAAGTTATAATAGTAATATTATTTTGTGAATGAGATTCAAATATTTGGAAAAGTATTTTTCTTAAAGTTTAACAATTTTGTGTACAACATTTCTAGTAAACTTGCTTGGTTATTTCATAAAAAATGATTTCACTTTTTTTGTACATTACAATTGAAAAATATAATAAATCCATGGTTTGAATTCAAATAAAAAATATTTAGAGTTACATCAGAGCTTTTTTATACGGCCAAACAAGTAATAGTGTTTAAAGAAGGACTTTTTTACATGGCTTCCGTTTTTTTAAATTTTTAAAGTTTTTGAAGCGCATTTAAAATACCGCAGTCGTTGGTTAAACGATAAAAAGCATACATCGAAAAAATTATGCATGTTTGGGGTTTCGTACGGAGAACGAAATTGTTTTTTGGTAAACCTGTTTTAGCAGTTTGAAAAGCGTTCATTCCGCTTCAAATTCATTTTTTAGCAGAAGCCGTACAATTTTGTTTTCCCGAATTATCGGTAATCAAAATGAAAAAAATGCGTATTTTACTATTGAAAGGTCATAACTTGGGTAAAAGAGGATACCATCCACAAGGAGAGCATTGGAAAGCTGAGTTACTTTTCTACAAAAATAAACAGAAAAAAAATGTTGCTTCTTGTTTTTATTCGGAAATCCAATTCAAAAAATGTGTAAACCTTGGAACTTCACACTTTTTTTTTGAAAAGTGGCGTAACTCCATAAAAATCAATTAATCCTCAAGGCTGTCTGACGGTTTACCCGGCTTACACACGTATTCATAGATGTTCCTTGAGGAATAAAAATTCCTTGTTCTTTATTTTAAACAAAGAACAAGGAATCTTTATGAAAGTGACAAAGGAAGTGACTTTATGCGAGTGACTTCATTATAGATGTTGCGGTTTATGTATGTATGTCTGAATGTAGTCAATATGTTTATGTCTATATACGTATTTATACTTACATAAACATAGAGGCTACATATCTTTTTGTGTAGACGTGTAATGGTAGTTGAGGTGTAGTGGTTTCTGTTATTTATGCTTTGTTCTGAACAGAGAACAAGGAATCTTTATTCCTCAAGGAAAATCTTTGAATATGAGTGTTAGTAGCTTTAAGAGGCCCGATGGTCGCGACCGAGTAATTTCAATAAATCATTCACTTCTCGCCCATGACGATAGACTTGACAATTCCTGGGCAATGAGGTCACACTAGTCTCTGGTCTAATCCCATAAGAGTGCGGTAGATGGTATTACAGCGCCCTCACTGCCACGCAACGGCGATGGATATAGACGAAGACTGCAGATAGTGGTACAAACCGACAGTAAATGCATTAGCTTCTCATCGGTTCTTGCTTGCATGCTCGACACATAACTAGGGACAGTGCCTTGACCGGGGTAGACTGCTGGGAGGAGGAAGCTTGGTTGGTAGTCGCCAGGTCAACTTTTTTAGCCATAACACGAACATCAATTATGTGAATTGCAAGATGAGTCACACCAAGTGCCGCGAAAATTTGAGGACCATATCATGAGGGGTAATGGGAAGCCCGGACGGCAGGCCGCCAACCAAGAGCTCACCAGTTTTGGATTTCTGGGAAGAGATTTCATTTCGAAGTTCAGCGTTTAACTTCTCCAGCTCAATTATCCGCTCGGTATTTGAGTTAGCATGCGTCTTGAGTTTGGGGATTTCACTGAGGGCAAGATTTAGTTTTTCGATAGCCAGACTTTGTTGTTCAGCAAGTGTAGTTACTTTACTGTTAGTTTCACGAATTATGGAAGCTAAGGAATCAAGGGTTATAGATTGAGCAGGGGACGATAACGGTGATAGAAATTCGTCCATATTGGAGTTGGACAAGATGGTAAGGGTCGGCGAAGGTAGTTGAGAACGGCAACACGAGTCAATAGCAGAGCTGAGTAGGTAGGATTTCGCACAACCCGGAGGAAATACTCGTAGGCAAATCGAGCAAGATTTCGAAAATCGCGCATTAGTCTTCTTGTATTTAGAACACTCACGCGTCATATAGCGGGAACTGTCTTAGCATCGTAGGCGTGAAGGAAGGCGAGGCCTGTTTGATCGGCCGCTGGATCAGTAGAGTATTCAGCGTCAACGTACGGGCCGTAGCAGCGGGCGGGGCGGAGAGAAGTGCCCGATACACGAGAGCGGTGAGACGTTGGTAAACGATGAAACGTTCGTAAACGACCCGAGCGATGTTTGTATGTAGGCCGGTGTATCGATGG
>CALYCA010000165.1:0-42457 GCA_944452715.1 Ophion slaviceki | reverse complement strand
CTAGGCTTACGAGGGAGCTTATCATTTTGTGGACCAAGATCAGACTGCCTTATTCCACTGCACCATCAACATCTCTCAAAAAAAAAAAAAACTGAAAGTGCGGGGAAAATGGATCTCTCGAGTATCAACAAAGTCGGCCAGATGGCGGAATTCCTCCCAACGAAGAAGCTGTCAGAACTCCCCGTTAAGTCGGGACGACTAATCTCCGACATGAGGGCCGTACAAACCGAATTTAGGAAACGCTATATCGCGGACATTGCGGATTAATTCTCTATCTTCTTACCGGCGCGACTTGTGAAGGCCTTTCGAGAGTATGCTGCAAGTGGCATGCGATGATCAATTCTGCATGCAGTATATTGGTGGCAAATACAACAGTGTCGAGTTCCGTCGTCTCTGAACATGGAGGAAAGGGAAAAAAATTCGTTGGAACACCATGGTCGAACGGCTGTCCGCATCATCGAGAGTATGCTGCAAGTGGCGCGCAAATGGCTACATGCAGTTGTGGGAAATACAACAGCATTCCATCATCTCTGAGGCGAAAAAAAAGACTAAATTCGTTGGGACACCGTCATCGAACTGTTCGCAGCACAGTCGTCTTGCCATCGTTTTCGACGCTTAATGTTGACTATGTAAAAAATGTATGTGTTTGATCAAATTCTAAATGATGGATGTTTTCGCCGTAGAATAAAGAATACAAATGACATATATATTCATCGAAATATTTTTTATTTATTCAAAAAAATCCCTCGCTCATGCTTCGTATACGCTCATCCAGCTTTTCACCGATTTCACATTCTCATGGGCGCAGTTGTACTTCGTGTTGAAGGGATGATGGGAGCATTTGAAGTTTGTGATTTGAGGCAACGATGGACAGTGGAAAGTTTCCAAGTCGATTACGTGTGTCGCAGGATCCGTGAATCTTGATAGCCATGCGCATTTCTCAAATCCCTTCGCGTAGATGATAGGAGCTCCATGCAAGAGTTCTCGAATTGTCTTTCTAGCTGCTTCGTATGGTATGCCATTGTGATCCCATCGTATTCCGTGGAAATTGCGTTCCAGCCACTTGTTTGTCATTTTGTACTTAGTCGGCAAAGAGTCCCATGCAAATGGTGCGTCGAAGGCGAGCGTCAGCAGTTGAGCATTCTTATCGTAGAGTTTGTCGATGGACATCTCCTTGAGCACAAATTTGTTGACGGGTCTCTTGAAGCCCTGCACATCGACGATAAGCTCCATGTTGACTTAAGTGGACGCGAATCATCGGCATGATTTCATACCAATTTATTTAACTCCTTCACTGATTGGATTGTACTCGACAATACGATCATGGAGGATCATGCAAAGCGCCAACGAATATCAACTAAACATCAATAGTCATTGATAGTCCAAATACTACATCTGGAAGGATTGAAGTATTCCATGTACAGGCATTTAATATGCATGGGTGCAGGACACAGCGCTGATGGGTTAATGTGGCGAGAAATCGACTCGAACGCCTGATGGGCTATAGTTTAACCCCTGCTCGATGAATTTCGACAACGTGGAAGTGGTTGAGCTTGACGAAAAATACGTAATCTTACAATAAATGTAAATAAGTATGAATCAATACGCGTTGAATATTATATCTCATTGCCACGGGAGATAATGATTATGAGGGCTGCGATTAATGTGCAACCAAGAGATAATACACGTGTCGCATAAGTGACAGTCACAGCTTTATACCCAGCTGAACGAAACAGTGACCACGGATCTTCTTACATGCATTATTCAACGGTATTGTATCTACCGAATATTGGATGCCCGATGACTATAGATCAAATTTTTCTTTTAAATGTGCCTCAAAACAATTTATCCATTAATATGTATACCACCAAAGAAGACATTGCTCCGATACGCGTCGCTCAACATAAGGAGACGAAAAGCATATCAATTTGCTATACATACACGATACCGAGGATAACAATGTATAACATTTCACATAGATCAAGAACCTGTCAAGCCTCGTGAGCGCTGGACTAAACAGAGACAGCCATTTAAAAATATACATAATTACTATATCGTTATATGTGCTAGACGAATCAAACAACCATCCATTATTTCGCAGATGTCTGCATTACTTTAGATTAAAGGATAAACTGCAATCACGTGAGATCGATTGTGGAGCAATAAATCACTGCCCCATCCGACTAACAAATAATACCAATAAGTGGCTCCACATCATGAACTCCAGTCGGAAACCACGACATCCATTCATTGAAAATGCCTATTTGGAGTGTTTCTTTTTCACTAATGATAGAGAGAAGATCAGAGGGTGCAAAGACTGATGAGAAGAACGTAGCAGAGGATATGTATCAATATCATGAAGTATTTAGTATTGATTACCACATGTGCTTTTTATATGACGAATCGCTATCATAGCATCAATCACATCACAGCGCTGATTTCATATCATGGTGTGTGGCAGAACTGGAAAAAGTAGTGGTGTGCATAAAATTCATTTTCAACGAAAATTAATGCTCATCATGAGTTAATTCTAATACGTTGACGCTATAGCAATAATTGTGTATTCAGTCATCATCAACCAATAGAGGTAAAAGTTGAATTACTCAAGATACAATGGCGTATGCCCCACATAATATTAGATGAGATCAATAAATGATCATTACTTCGAATATTGGATAGTGGGTGATACTTAAATATGAGTTTCCCTCTTGGGATCTATACGAATGTCCACCGCTTTAAAGCACAACGAAGCATGCATGGACCGTAAAAGCTGCCTCCCAACTGTAGAAACCAAAATATGTAATTGGTGCGGCGCAGACTGGTAAAATAGATAATCTATGGTAAAGGACATTATATTATCCACCGACTGCATACTCACAAGTGTTAAACTTTATTTCAATTCAGCATTCTTTTCTCAGGAGGACTTGCATTTGGACTTCAAAAAAATGTTGTCATTTTGTTCAATATGTACTCTCGATTTCGTAAAAACCATTACGACTGCAATAGTGTTCGTTCTTTACTTACCATCGCCAATTCTAACGTAACGGCCCTCTCACTCAGTGCAGCCAGATCGCGCGCAAAAGTTACCCCCTCTCTAATCTCTTGCACGCCCATCACACAATCATAGTAGCGCGTGTCCGTGAGCGAGCGACGCTCGGACATCTTCGGAAAGAGACGAGCACCGTCGAAGTTTCCCGACCGCGCCTTTGGCAGCTACACCAATACATGGACGCTGAGCACGTTCTTGTGCGGCCAAGCCAAAACGAAGGCTTCGAGGGAAAACCAATCTGAGCACGACTCGCGCGTGACATCACCCGACGGCGCGCGCGAGGGTTTAGATGATTTCAATGCTTATTTAGCTCTTGATTCTCTGCGTTATTAATGTATACAAAAAAATGTATCGCGTACTCTGATCGCTTATTTTTTTAGTTTATACGTTAATTTAAATATAATAATAAATCTAAATTACAACTTATTTATCATCTAAAAAATTGTTTACGCTTTACTCACACCCGTCCTTATGCCAAATAAATTATAATTCATAAAAGTAAGCGGAAATATATTTATAGTCGTATTATTTTATTCATTCTCGTAAGTTACGATTCGCGGCCGGATGGATGATTGGCTTGTTTTTGGGGATAATGCTTTATTGCTTGATGAAAGTATATGAGATAAATATAATAATACGAATATAAATATATTTCCGCTTACTTTTATGAATTACAATTTATTTGGCATAGGGACGGGTGTAAGTAAAGCGTAAACAATTTTTTAGAAGAGAAATAAGCTGTAATTTAGATTTATTATTATATTTAAATTAGCGTACAAACTAATAAAATAAGCGGTCACAGTGCGCGATAAATTATTCGACACTTAACCCTTTGACTGTCAGTGACACACATTGGGCAAAAAAGTCGTGCCATTTTTGTGTCATGACACACATGTGGGGATTTGAAAAAAAAAAACATATTTCTACTACAGCGATTTGACTATAATTTGGTAAATCATAGGTTTTGAGGTCGCTGAATCGGAATTTGAAATCAGATTTCTAAAATTCAAAATGGCGGATCCAATATGGCGGACGCAAATTCGAAAAATGGTTCGATTCCGACGAAAGTACGTACCGTATGGTTTTTGAGGTCGCTGAAACCGAATTTAAAATCGGATTTCCAAAATTCAAAATGGCGGATCAAATATGGCAGACACAAATTCGACAAGTAGTTTGATTTCGACAAAAATTTGTATCTTTAGGATGTTTATGGTCGGGAATTTCGAATTTGTGTCCTAACTTCAAGTATCTGACGCTCGGATACAATATGATGAATAAAAATTTAGCAAATCATGTATGATAACCTATCCATAGTAACAAATGTAAAAAAATACTTTTTTGGTTTTATATCCCGCTCTCTGCCGAACTCAGAGTCACGAATCGAGGACGTGGCGGTCATTGACTCCGATTATCTATTTTTTTGTACTTTTTGTGCTTTTTGTATTTTCATTTTTTATGTGCTTTTTGTATTTTCATTTTTTATGTGCTTTTTGTATTTTCGCAACTTAAAAAATTTGTATTTCTTTTGTAGTTTTAATTTTTTTACGATTTTAATTTTATTCTTTTTTTGTTGTATGTATCTACTGCTTTTTTATTCTTTGTGGATTTTTTTCATTAATTTATATCTTTTATTTTATGCTTGGACAACAAAGGAAAAAGAATTTCGGTATTTCATCTGATCATACCGTTTTCGTGGTCCTTTTGGAAGCAAGGTACCACATACAGTGGAACGTTACCATAATCTTTGCACATAAACAATGTTGCTTTCCTTTGTTTTTTGGAATAACATTCAGGGCAACGCTTTCTTATCTACTTATCGTCTGAAATATAAAATGGATAGTGACTTCGTGACGAGCGCAGAGGATTTTTGGGTTTACAATCATACTCTTTAGATGATGTGTGTTGATCACAATGATCTTCTAACAGCTCTGTTGCCAGTGCACAATGAAACTGTAAAGAAGTAATTTTTTTCGAGTCAGTTTAGGGATGATTATAGACGACGGAAGCATTATAAATTGCAGTATCGAATAAATGAAAGTATAATTTGTGATGCCACTTGACGGTCGTGTGAATTGTTTCGTACGAAGAAATAGACTGATCTGTTTTGTCTACATCTCCCATATTGTTATTATAAGAAATAACAACATTCGGCTTCATGATCTGTTTCTTGGTGAGCTTAGTCTCTAGTCACGTCAAAATTCTCGCTAGACATTCACATTGCTTATATTATTATTAATATTATGTTAAATGATTTCTCGCATTTAGTCGCTCGAATTCAAATCAACTCTATCATACTAAAACTGAAAACCTTTCCTGTCATATTGGAGCCACCATTTGGAATTTTGGAAATTCGATTTCAGATTTGGATCCGCGACCTCGAAAACCCTGAGGTACTCACTTTCGTCGGAATCAAACTATTTTTCAAATTTGCGTCCGCCATGTTGAATTTCGGCAATCTGATTTCAAATTCGGATTCAGCGACCTTGAAAACTCTATAGTACTCAATTTTGTCGGTATCAAACCATTTTTCAAATTTGTGTTCGCCATATTGGATCCGCCATTTTTTATTTTGGAAATCCGATTTCAGATTCAGATTCAGCGACCGTAAAAACCTTCACACTGAAATTTTAGGGTGAATCTGTGAAGATTTTTTTCCAACACAAAAAGTGGCACGAAAATCTAATTTTCGCCTGACTGCGAAGGGGTTAAAGATAACTAATTAAAATAATAAGGATAACTAATAAAAATAACTAATCAAATAAGAATAAATAGTAATAATAAATTAAAAAAAAAATACTGAGCGCGGGGAACGATTCCGCCCCCCTGCGGACCGAAGTCAGGAACGCTACCAACGGGACCATCTCATCGCTTGTAGAATATGTGCACTTCCTGGTACTGACGATTCGCGGCCGGATGGATGATTGGCTTCTTTTTGGGGATAATGCTTTATCGCTTGATAATAGTATATGAGAATGAATATAATAATGCGAATATAAATATATTTCCGCTTACTTTTATGAATCATAATTTATGTGGCATAAGGATGGGTGTGAGTAAAGCGTAAACAATTTTTTAGAAGATAAATAAGTTGTAATTTAGATTTATTATTATATTTAAATTAATGTATAAACTAAAAAAATAAGCGATCAGAGTGCGCGATACATTTTTTTGGATACATTAATAACGCAGAGAATCAAGATCTAAATAAGCATTGAAATCATCTAAAAGCCTCGCGCGCGCCGTCGGGTGACGTCACGCGCGAGTCGTGCTCAGATTGCTTTTTCCCTCGAAGCCTTCGTTTTGGCTTGGCCGCACATGAACGTGCTAAGCGTCCATGTATTGGTGTAGCTGCCGAAGGCGCGGTCGGGAAACTTCGACGGTGCTCGGCTCTTTCCGAAGATGTCCGAGCGTCGCTCGCTCACGGACACGCGCTACTATGATCGTGTGATGGGCGCGCAAGAGACTAGAGAGGGGGTAACTTTTGCGCGCGATCTGGCTGCACTGCTCTCACGGTTAATGATTAATCGCATCAGAACGCGCCTATAAAAAATGCTACCGTAGATGTGTGAATAGAGTTCGGACCCAAAGAAGATTCACCACCGAATACAACTGCATATTGTATTAATCTCAATCATCATGGACTAAAGTGGGCCTATGGAAACGTTCCATATAGCATGACTAAAGGTTTGATAACAGCTGCAATTGAAGGTTCAACGGCAAAGGAAGACGACATGTGTCCTATCGTATATGTTGAGTGTAATGAAAAACGGGAATGGCTAGCTGATATACTAAATATGAAAGAATAAGCTATTTATTGAGTCGTTGAATATAGACTTTGACGATATGGATGTCTCAAGTAAATTAGAGGAAGTTCTACTCTAGGATTTGAAAAGCATAACAACAATTGTGCCCTACAAAATGTATTTAAAATCTTTAATTGGTGGTTGAATCATAAATATTCGTGCAAATAAAAGAAATGCAACATTATGTACTTTATATTCTCCTCACCCCATACATAGTTATGTCAGCATCATCTGATATCAGATTGTGCATCTGAATACAATATTACTTTCGAATGTGAAACTCAATTTTTTGTATGGAATTTGATTGAAAATAAATGAATATAATCGCCCAATGATGATCGAAGATGTAAAACTCAATTTTTTGTATGGAATTTGATTGAAAATAAATGAATATAATCGCCCAATGATGATCGAAGACATTCATCGGTATACGTTCGATAGATGTTCATGAGCCGTTTGTTGGAAGTTTGCGAGGCATTCGAAGATTTTCGACAGTGGTTCGTGAAACGTTCCAGAAACTTCCGAAGACATTCATAAGACGTTCGAAAACATTCATAACACGTTGAAGATATGCATGAGGGGTTCAAAGAGTTTTAAGGGACAACACCACTGTGACGGTTTAAAAAAATCGATTTTTTGAAAACCATCTAGAAAAATCTAAAATACATTTAAGATTAAGATGCCGTTGGACCCAGGTCGAAAAAATAATTATTTTCGGAGATATTGAATATTTTGTGGAGCGGTGCAGCGCTCCGTGACGCTCGGGGTCCCGCGGAGCTGCGCGCCTCAGGGTCGGCAGGTATACCGGGATATATAAATTTGAGCAGAGATGATATGCTGCAGCGTTGTTTGGGCGGCTTCACGCAAAACAACAACGAAAGCTACAACAAATCAGTTTGGGCAATAGCCCCCAAGTGTCAGTCCGGGAGCAAAAAATCGTCGATATTGCAGCTGATATCGCGGTATTATTATTCAATGATGGCCTGAGAAGCCTCATGAAAGTTTTGGAGACGTTGGGGATAACTATCGGCCCAAATTGTTTCAATTTTTGCGTTGAAACCGACGCAGCGCGGATCCAGCTGGCGGAGCGCTCGCTCACAGACGCTGCAAAAGAGGCAAGAAGAGCCTCTACAAGTTCGAGAAAAGATGCTAGGGACAATGATTTGCTTCTTGAAGGCCAGCTATATGGTGCCGGCATCGCTGATTAAAGGTAAACATTTTTTTTCCAATTTATCGTATAATTTAACAAACATAAAACTTTGAACGCGTTTTTCTCAAAACCATTTTTTTGAGTGCGGCACGCGGCAGAACTCGAGCAATTTTTATCCGATCGATTTCAAATTTGGACTGCATCAATAAAACTAGATTATCGAAAGAAGTACATAGGATTTTTTCGATATCTCAATAACAAAAAAAGTTATAGCCTATTTTCGACGAGAAATTTTGCTCGAAAATCGTCCTTTAATTTCAAAAGCGTGCCTATTTTATAAAAATCAATATTTTTTCAAATCCCTATGTACTTTTCTTCAAAATATGATATTATTAACGAAAACACTCGGTATTTTTTTTCAGATCGACTTTGAAGAGAGTTCTGCTGCGTGCCGCGAACCACTGCAGAGGCAACAGTACCTGACGCGGGAGCTTCCCCAGCGTCACCATGGGGCGTGAAAAATTTGAAATTTTTTTTTATGTATCTTCAATACACAACGAACAAAACAAAAAAAAATTCGAATATCTCTTTTTTTTCCCACAAAAAAAAATTCTTGAAAAATGGCAAAAAACCGGGGGTCACAGTGGTGTTGTGCCTTAAGAGACTTTTGAAAACGTTCATAAGACGTTTAAAGACATTCATGAGAGGTTCGCAGACGTTCAAGAGATCTGTAACGATATTTATATATACGTTTAAAGACATCGATGAGGGGTTCGAAGACGTTTAAGAGACTTTCAAAGACATTCACGAGGAGTTTGTCCGAAGTCATATATAAGACGTTTGAAGACATTCAAGAGACGTTCGAAAACATTCATAAGACGTTTGAAGACATGCATGAGGGGCTCAAAGGGTTTCAACAGACTTTCTACGACGTTCATGAGACGTTTGAAGACATTCAAGAGATCTTTGACGATATTCATAATACGTTTGAAGACATTCATGAGGGGTTCGAAGACGCTTGAGAGACTTTCAAACACATTTACGAGGGGTTCGAAGACGTTCAAGAGACTTTCGACGACATTCATAATACGTTTGAAGACATTCATGAGAGGTGCGATGACCTTCAGAGACTTTCGAAGACATTCAAGAGATCTTTGACGATATTCATAATACGTTTGAAGACATCGGTGAGGCGTTCGACGACGTTTAAAAGACTTTCAAAGACATTCACGAGGGGTTTGAAGACGGTGAAGAAACTTTCGAATACGTTCAAGAGACTTTCGACGACATTCATAATACGTTTGAAGCCATTCATGAGGGGTTCGAAGATGCTTGAGAGACTTTCAAAATCATTCACGAGGGGCATGAAGACGTTCAAGAAACTTTCGAATACGTTCAAGAGACTTTCGACGACATTCATAATACGTTTGAAGACATTCAGGAGGGGTTCGAAGACGCTTGAGAGACTTTCAAAGACATTCACGAGGGGTTTGAAGACGTTCAAGAGACTTTCGACGACATTCATAATACGTTTGAAGACATTCATGAGGGGTTCGAAGACGCTTGAGAGACTTTCAAAGACATTCACGAGGGGTTCGAAGACGTACAAGAGACTTTCGACGACATTCATAATACGTTTGAAGACATTCATGAGGGATTCGAATACGCTTAAGAGACTTTCAAAGGCATTCACGAGGGGTTGGAAGACGTTCAAGAAACTTCCGACGACATTCGTGATACGTTTGAAGACATAAATCAAAGACTTTCATGACGCTTGAGGTTCGCTGGAATTGATTGGGATTTTAACAGTTGTGCTGGAATTGTTTGAGTTTGTTTGGGTGACAATTCCGAACAAACCCACACAATTCCAGCACAACTGTGAAAATCCCGAACAAACCCACACAATTCCAGCACAACTGTGAAAATCCCAAACAAACCCAAATAATTCCAGCGAAACTCAAACGTCATGAAAGTCTTTAGTTTATGGATGTCGTCGAAGATCGTATTATGAACGTCGTCGAAGCTCTCTGAACGTCTTCGAAAGCCTCTTGAACGTCTTAAAACCTTTCGCGAATGTCTTTGAAAGTCTCTTAAGCGTCTTCGAACCCCTCATCGATGTCTTCAAACGTATTATGAATATTGTCAAAGATCCGTTGCATGTCTTCGAAAGTCTCTGAACATCTTCGCACCTCTCGTGAATGTCTTTAAAAGTCTCTCAAGTGTCTTCGAACCCCTTATGAATATCGTCGAAAGTCTCTTGAACCTATTCGAAAGTTTCTTGAACGTCGTCAAACCCCTCGTGAATGTCTTTGAAAGTCTCTTAAACGTCTTCGAACCCCTCATCGATGTCTAAACGCAATATGCATATCGTCACAGATCTCTTGAACGTCTTCGAACCGTTCATAAATGTCTTCAAACGTCTTATGAATGTCTTGAGAAGTCTCTGGAATGTTTCACGAACGACTGTCGAAAATCTTCGAATGCCTCGCAAACTTCCATCAAACGGCTCACGAACATCTATCGAACGTATACCGATGAATGTCTTCGATCATCATTGGGCGATTATATTAATTTATTTTCAATCAAATTCCATACAAAAAATTGAGTTTCACATTCTAAAGTAATATTGTATTCAGATCACAATCCGATATCAGATGATGCTGACATAACTATGTATGGGGTGAGGAGAATATAAAGTACATAGTGTTGCATTTCTTTTTTTTGCACGAATCTTTATGATTAAACCACCAATTAAAGATTTTAAATACATTTTGTAGGGCACAATTGTTTTTATGCTTTTCACATCCTAGAGTAGAACTTCTATCTAATTTACTTGAGATATCCATATGGTCAAAGTCTATATTCAACGACTCAATAAATAGCTTATTCTTTCATATTTAGTATATCAGCTAGCCCCTCTCGTTTTTTATTACACTCAACATATACGATAGGACACATGTCGTCTTCCTTTGCCGTTGAACCTTCAACTGCAGGTGTTATCAAACCTTCAGTCATGCTATATGGAACATTTTCGTAGGCCCACTTTAGACCATGATGATTGCGAATCGACCATGATGCTTCGTATCTCTCAGATTTTACTGATCTAAACAACTTTACGGATAATGTCGGTCAATGAACAATATTCAACAACGCGATCGTGTAAGATTAATACAACATGCAGTTGTATTCGGTGGTGAATCTTCTTTGCGTTCGAACTCTATTCCCACACCTACGGTAGCATTTTTTATAGGCGCGTTCTGATGCGATTAATCATTAACCGTGACAGGGCCGTTACATTAAGAATTGGGGATGGTAAGTAAAGAACGATCACTATTGCAGTCATAATGATATTTCCGAAATCGAGAGTACATATTGAACAAAATGACAACACTTTTTTAAAGTCCAAATGCAAGTCCTCCTGAGAAAAGAATGCCGAATTGAGATAAAGTTTAACACTTTTGAGTTTGCAATCGGTGAATGATATAACGTCCTTTGCCATAGATTATCTATTTTACCAGTCTGCACCGCACCAATTACATGTTTTGGTTTCTCTAGTTGGGAGGCAGCTTTTACGGTCCATGAATGCTTCGTTGTGCTTTGAAGCGGTGGACATTCGTATAGATCCCAAGAGGGAAAACTCATATTTAAGTATCACCCACTATCCAATATTCGAAGTAATGGTCATTTATTGATCTCATCTAATATTATGTGGGGCATACGCCATTGTATCTTGAGCAATTCAACTTCTACTTCTATTGGTTGATGATGACTGAATACACAATTATTGCCATAGCGTGAACGTATTAGAATTAACTCATGATGAGCATTAATTTTCGTTGAAAATAAATTTTATACATAGCACTAGTTTTTCCAGTTCTGCCACACACCATGATATGGAATCAGCGCTGTGATGTGATTGATACTATGATAGCGATTCGTCAGATAAAAAGCACATGTGGTAATCAATACTAAATACTTCATGATATTGATACATATCCTCTGCTACGTTCTTCTCATCAGTCTTTGCACCCTCTCATCTTCTCTCTATCATTAGTAAAAAAGAAACACTCCAAATAGGCATTTTCAATGAATGGATGTCGTGCTTTCCGACTAGAGTTGATGATGTGGAGCCACTTATTGGTATTATTTGTTAGTCGGATGGGGCAGTGCTTTATTGCTCCACAATCGATCTCATATGATTGCAGTTTATCCTTTCATCTAAAGTAATGCAGACATCTGCGAAATAATGGATTGTTGTTTGATTCGTCTAGCACATATAACGAAATAGTAATGTCTCTGTTTAGTCCAGCGCTCACGAGGCTTGACAGGTTCTTGATCTATGTGAAATGTTATACATTGTTATCCTCGGTATCTTGTATGTATAGCAAATTGATATGCTTTTCGTCTCCTTATGTTGAGCCACGCGTATCGGAGCAATGTCTTCTTTGGTGGTATACATATTAATGGATAAATTGTTTTGAGGCTGTTACGTCCTAGCACTCTCGCCCTCCAAATATTCATATCTGGTACGAATTGTAATAATTATTAAGCTTTTTTCCTCGCGCTAAACGCGCGTATTTATGTTTTTCTTGGGGTACATGTTAATCAGAACGACCTATATATGGTCGATTTCACTTAGAAACCCCGTTATATAAAATATTCGTGAATATATCTTTAAATTTAGCATGCGTTCATCTACCCGTATACTTTAGGGACAACCAGTTCCCATAATAACTTTACCGCTAAGCTTACCTGTAACTTCAGGGACGAGCACATGGGTGCTCGGATTAACTTTACAATTAGCCTCATATAAACGTACATCTGTTTGCCTGTACACTTCTGGGACACGCACATGGGTCCCCGGAGTACCATATCATTATGTCTCATATGTACATAAATATACACGTACCTGCATGCTTCAGGGACATATACGAGAGTCCCTGGAGTACCTCCTATAATAATTCCGCATGTCTATTTCCATGCATACTTTAGGGACATAAGTCCTCGAAATAACTTTACCGAATATATATATATATATATATGTATATATACATACTCTAGGACCTCAGAGTCCTCATATACCATTCGTATACTCATATGCATACTTCGAAGGCATTAGTCCTCGCAATAACTTTAGTGAATATCTATACATGTATATATATATATATATATATACATATACGTACTCCATATATTTCGGGGACATATAGCCGAGTCCCGGGGCAATATTTCATACATATCTACTTTCATGCATACTTCGGGGACATAAGTCCTCAAAGTGACACTCACCAATATACATATATATATATATACTCGGGACATCCAAGAGAGTCTCCGGAGTACAAATAATAATTTTAATACCTATACTTACATGTATATTTCGGGGACATTCACGAGTCCCCGAACTAGTATCCAACATATATATGTATATTCGTGTTGACCATAATGCAATGGTCCTAGAAATAAGAAATATTGTCATATCTATATTATGTATATATTGGGGACGCGAGAGTCCTCGAATAACCCGCGAAACTGTTCCCAAACGGTCAGCTTCATCGCGAGTTTTCTCACAGACCCCCTCGTAGCTTGGTCACCACGTAGTCAGCACATCCTGCCAATAACAAAAAATATTCATTTCATTGCTCATGTACAACTCGAGAAAAATAACGTTATCAGTGCTAATATTCGGTTACATGGGGCCCGAGCTCGAGAGCGAGGGTAATGACGCCAAGCCCTTTGTCTCGGAGACAAAGAGGGCGACGATACATATTGCGCTCCGGGAGCTGGCCAGTCAGTTCCGTCCGGTCTCTCCAACAGCGCGCATCGCAGAGTCGACGCTCTGAAAACCGGTACACTTATTTTATTCTATTTTATATTCTTTTCGAGTTTACCCCGGTCTCTTCGTCAGTGTAACTATAAGTCTCTGTAAAACCGGTATTAATTGTTTAAATCATAATAAAAATAAAAGGAAACATAACAAATCAAACACTGCAACAAATAAATTTACGAAACATATATTATTGCTTTATTGAATGTAACTACGCTTATTTACGTGTAAAATATACAATCATTTATATAACTTCTTCGCGCTATTAAAATCACGCAAAATACGGCGACCGCGAAAAAGTGTAACATTTTCCGAGCAAATAATTAAAATATATTTGTCTCTCGTTCGTGCGTGTAATCACGCAACGAACAAATCTTCGTAGTGCATTTCTTTCTCTCTTTCTCTCTTCCTCTCGCTCACGCAATTTTTCCTAACACACGTATTCGTCTCACTCATAAAATCATACTTGTCCAAAATTGGACAAATCTCGAAGTGCCCCTTTTTTATGAGGCTTGGGAAAGCTGACGCACGAACACGCTACATCCGCTGACTCGCCGTAATCTGGCAGGTTAGCGACTGGCACGGTTAATCCGGTGCTTAGTGTTCGGACGTCGATTTCCCTTGACCTTTATTGGGCCGGACGTAGCGAGTCGGCGGTGCCGTAATCTGGCACGCACTAGACTCGCTCAGCGTACCAAATTTTATTTGATCTTAACCTGAACCTATGCGTTAGATGAATACGTTTCCCGATACATTCGCTCGACAAATAAAAAACTCTCATCCGTCCAAAATCGGACGTATAAAAAAGGTATTTTCCGAGGAATTCGGAAGATTTGCCGCACGAACACGCCACACCCGCCGACCCGCCGTACTTCGGTAGGTCAGCGACTGGCACGGTCACACCGGTGCTTAGTGTTCGGGCGTCGGCTTCCGTTATTCTCAACATTTGTTCTCGCGGCTGGCCGCCAATCGCCGTAACCGGGCGGAGGTGGAGCCAGACGTAGTGAGTCGACGGTGCCGTAACCTGGCACGTCTTGCACTCACT
This sequence comes from Ophion slaviceki, assembly GCA_944452715.1. NCBI lineage: Eukaryota > Metazoa > Arthropoda > Insecta > Hymenoptera > Ichneumonidae > Ophion > Ophion slaviceki. Next base: position 27,583 of record CALYCA010000165.1, on the reverse strand, counting down.
CAGCGGTTCAAATAATTATAAAATCTATATATGTATATTTATTTTTCGAAGCGAATGTATCCCTCATAAATTAATCCAGTCCTCGTAGTCTCCGATTGCTCCCAAAAAACATCGGCATCACCGGGTCATCGCATTAGCACAAGCGCCGGGTACCCGTCTGGGCAACGACAGGTCGGATCGAGCTGGAACACCTTTGCGATTCCTGGACAAATTCGGTCACACGGTCGAGTAATTTTGACCCGCTACGCACCGCCGCTCTTTCACACCAAGGTAAGCACAATTTCACGCTACTTTCTTATTTGCTTACCTGTCGCTCATGCGTCAATTTATACACCAACGACTTTACCAAGCGCCTATCCCAAGTGGGCACATTCCCGCTTAAACGTGGCGCTTTAATTCTCCGACGGTAACTTACCGTCATATAAGTCATACGACTCACTTCATTATAAACCGTACGTTCGTGGCACACTTCCCATTCGTAAATTTAAATCCTGAAAGGTAAAATAAAAAACGATTAATTATCGATTAAAAAATGGGCCCCACGACGTAACAAGGCACATTTAAAAAAAATTTGATCTATATTCATCGGGCATCCAATATTCGGTAGATTCAATACCGTTGAATAATGCATGTAAGAAGATCCGTGGTCACTGGGTATTTCGTTCAGCTGGGTACAAAGCTGTGACTGTCACTTATGCGACACGTGTATTATCTCTTGGTTGCACATTAATCGCAGCCCTCATAATCATTATCTCCCGTGGCAATGGGATATAACATTCAACGCGTATTGATTCATACTTATTTACATTTATTGTAAGATTACGTATTTTTCGTCAAGCTCAACCACTTCCACGTTGTTGAAATTCAACGAGCAGGGGTTAAAGTATAAACCATCACGCGTTCCAGTCGATTTCTTACCACATTAACCCATCACCGCTGTGACCTGCACCCATGCATATAAAATGCCTGTACATGGAATACTTTAATCCTTCCAGATGTGGTATTTGGACTATCAATGACTATTGATGTTTAGTTGATAATCGTTGGCGCTTTGCATGATCCTCCATGATCGTATTGTCGAGTACAATCCAATCAGTGGTGGAGTTAAAAAAATGGTATGAAATCATGCCGATGATTCGCGTCCACTTAAGTCAACATGGAGCTTATCGTCGATGTGCAGGGCTTCAAGAGACCCGTCAACAAATTTGTGCTGAAGGAGACGTCCATCGTCAAACTCCACGACAAGAATGCTGAACCGCTGACGCTCGCCTTCGACGCACCATTTGCATGGGACTCTTTACCGACTAAGTACAAAATGACGAACAAGTGGCTGGAACGCAATTTCCACGGAATACGATGGGATCACAATGGCATACCATACAAAGCAGCTAGAAAGACAATTCGAGAACTCTTGCATGGAGCTCCTATCATCTACGCGAAGGGATTTGAGAAATGCGCATGGCTATCTAGATTCGCGGATCCCGCGACAAACGTATTCGACTTGGAAACTCTGGACTGTCCATAACTGCCTCAAATCACAAACTTCAAATGCCCCCATCATCCCTTCAACACGAAATACAACTGCGCCCATGAGAATGGGAAATCGGTGAAAAGCTGGTTGAGCGCATGCGCAGCATGAGCGAGGGATTTTCTTGAATGAATAAAAAACATTTCGATGAAAACGTATGTGTCACTTGTATTTTTTATCCTACGGCGAAAACATCCATCATTTACAATTTGATCAAACATATACATTTTTTACATAGTCAACACTAAGCGTCTAAAACGACGGCAAGACTACTGTGCTGCGAACAATTCGATGATGGTATCCCAACGTATTTAGTCTCTTTTTCGCCTCAGAGATGATGGAATTCTGTTGTATTTCCCACAACTGCATGAAGCCATTTGCGTACCACTTGCAGTATACTCTCGATGATGCGGACAGCCGTTTGACGATGGTGTTCCAACGAATTTTTTCCCCCGTCCACCATGTCCACCATGTTCCGTCCACGACGGAACTCGACACTGTTGTATTTTCCACCAATATACTGCATGCAGGGTTGATTATCGCGTGCCACTTGCAGCATACTCTCGAACATCGTCGGATCTTGGTCGAAGGCCTTCACAAGTCGCGCCGGTAAGAAGACAGAGAACTAATCCGCAATGTCCGCGATGTAGCGTTTCCCAAATTTGGTTTGTACGGCCCTCATGTCGGAGATTAGTCGTTCTGACTTAACGGGGAGTTCTGACAGCTTCGTCGTTGGGAGGAATTCCGCCATCCAGCCGACTTTGGTGATACTTGAAAGATCCATGTTCCCCGCACATTCAAATTTTTTTTTGAGAGATGTTGATGGTGCGGTGGAATAGTGCAGTCTGAGCTTGGTCCACAAAATTATAAGCTCCCTCGTTAGCCTCCCACTCAAATTTTCATTCTTCTCCCCACTTTTCCAATCGTGAAAAACAGGTTCGAACACGTTCGAAGAACCGTGAAGAATTTTCCCCCGACATTTTTTTCACGCTCCCGAAAAACAGGTTCAAACGCGTTCGAAGAACCCCGTACGTGGAGAATTTTCACAGCATTTTTTACACTCCCAAAGTCGAGATGGGAGGCCATCAATGTGATGTTTCATCTGTGGCGTATTATAATGCTCCAAGCATGGAAGATATGATATCACTTCACTGTCATTTCGATGATGTTCTGGCAAACGATCCCACAGTAAGCTAACATATTTACCCCAATATTTTAGGAGCAAGACCTGTGGAACCTGTTCGAGCTCGTTTTTGGTTAAGGCCAGGGTGGATGCACTGCTTGGGTGGATGCACTGCGTAATACTCGCACATGCGAACATTTTGACGGTATATTTCGAAATGAAACCGAGACCTTGATGAGACTTTTCAAGAGTGCAGCTGCGCTCAAGTGGTCCATCCGCGGTCACAGCCTTTGATCCCTAAAGATTACAGTTTTTCCAAGGAACCTGTCAGGACCTGTCTCGAGTGTTGACGAGCTTTGTGACGAGGCGGATGCAATTGATATTGTGATGTCGGGATGGACATTTTTATTATAATTTTTGAGGAAAGGAGTGGCTGATTCGCTCCAGAACTCGGTTGTAGGACGGAATAACTCGGTTAACACGGCTTGAGCTACTTGAGATGGATTAATTCAAATAATCGATGGACAGAGATTCAGCGTTGTACAGTATTCGGAGACTTACCGACTGCCTTAGCTTAGAACGAAGGTAACTTATAGTGATGGAGTGTGGAAAAATCGAGATGGTGGGAGGAAGGGCCTACGTGACGTTAGAAACGTTGGCCATCGGTTTCATAAGAACTTGAGAAACCATATTGGCGAATGAAAAGTTACGGCATTCCTAATACGACTGGCTGAATGTTGTAACTATGTGAACGTGCCGCTCATGAAGATCCAGGCGCATCAAGGAGGGCCTTCGTCATAGGTTTCCCAAGAGTTTGGAAAGCCATGCGTGGAAATGATATTCCAAATGTAGGTAGACGGATGCTACAAATTTGGTGAAAGGCCACTTGCACATATGTATCAGCAGTATGGATCGTAGGAAGAAAATAGGGAGAAGAACGACCAAGGAAAAAATAGAAGATCTCATTACACCTCCCCCCTTATTTAAGAAAATTCATAAAACAAGATGAATTTTCTTTAAGCTTTGAGGCTGGTGGATCGCCGACGACCTGTTGGTTTCACAGTATGTCTTACATTGCGGTTTCCGGTCATTTCTAACATAGCGCTTTTATCCCTATCGTAATTAAGGGCGGGATAAAGTATTTAAATTTTCTTTCATTTTTTTTTAATTTTTTAAATGAATGCATAATATATCAAGAATATTGTGTAAAAATTTCAAGTCGATCAGAGTAAAATTGACGAAGTTATGAGTATTTGAGCAGCTGCGCGGCGCGCTATTGTATTTTTCGACCCCGAATAAATTTCTTGATAAACGGGCCTGTTCCGGTGTATATTAGTATACACATTAGTCTGTACATCAGTTGACCGCTGTATGCCGTGCTGAGCAGTAGCAAGTCACACTAACAGGTGACTTGCTACTGCTACAGGAGAAGGTTCTTTCGCTTTGTTGGCGTTTATGGAAAAGATGCAAATCAGTACAGGGCCAAGTTCTCACGAATGGGCCCGACAAGTTGACGATTTGCGAATTAGTAGAGCAGAGGAGCAAGCGCACGACAGTAAAGAAGAAAGCGTTTTGCGTAGACAAACGGAAAAAGATGCTCTCGATCATCTTGATGGAAGCCTTTTGCTCTACGGACCTGGCATCGACGACTTTGAGTGAGTATAAGAAAATTATCGAGTTTTATTTTGAATTTCTAAAAATTCAAAGATAATTGAAAAATCTGAAAAAATTCATACGTATTCAGAAAAATGAACGAATCACGAAAAAAAATTGGGTTGCGGGGAAATTTGTTGACTAATTTTTTTTTTCATCATTTTGTTAATAACATTTTGGAATTATTATTATGCAAATTTAATCTTTTGAGTACATTTAATATGCATGAATTTTCTCAGATTTTTATGCAATCGAGAAGTGTTCTCAAACTTATGTGCAATGAACGCTAAGCGACCAAACTCTTCTGCGTTTTTCAAACCGTTTTTCTGAGACGTGTCATATTTGAAGTCCATGTGCACGATAACTCAAAATCTACTGGACCAATCGCTTTGAAATTTTGCACAGTACTTCTTCACATAATTCACCAGGTATTGTCGAGAGCTTTTTTGTTTTTTTTTTTTTAATAATTACTAATTTTTCAACAACAAATTAGCCGATTTCTTTTAGCGAAAATCGGGTTTTTGCTCCCAAGTGCTACGAAAAATCGAAAAAAAAATCCTCCCGTCATTACCTCGAGAAACATCCCCTTTAACAAATGCATTTTGATTTTTTTGTTTCAGATGATTCTGTTGCGAGTTATGGTGCACACCGCAAACCAACTTTTTTCGAGGCGCCTCCGGGGTTTAATTTTCACTCGCTCAATTTTGAATATTTTGCAATGCAAATTTAGGAGAATGTTGTTCAAATGTTACTTTATTATATGTGAATTTATCAATACACGAACACTATTCGTTACGCCAAAAAAAAATCTTAAAAACATGCCTTTTTTTCCCGAATTAACTTTACCCCGCCCTTAACGTTGTAGTCTACATGTTCGTTGTTTTGATGAAAACAATTATCGTACACCTTGATACATGGAGAGCAAGTAGCTTTAAATGCTTTGGTAAATAAATTAAATAAGCATCCACATAATCCGCACCTCATCGTGAAATACAAGAAAACAATTGCAGTGCAACCGTATCCGAGGTACTTGATGCTTTCGTAGGTAGTTTCTATAAATGATTCAGTTCGTTTATGTTGTCCAATTTTTGCTGCTTCTTCTGAGATTTCGTCTAACGTTTGTCCAAGGCCCTTAAGTTGAGTCAGATCAACGTGCGTAGGTCGTCCTTAGGTCGTTAACTGAATATCGTCCAAGGATACTGAATGGTTTCGAAGAACTTCTTCGAGATTTGGGACTCTAAGAGTCTTATTGAGAATAACGTCAGTTGCTTGAATAACTTTTTTGTCGTAACTAGGACTTATGAAAATGTGTTCGGTGTGCCCGATGCAATTACCCGTTATCGTTATTTTATTCGTACCCCGCAACATTGCTTGGTGTGTTTTGTGATCATCACAACTTACGTGGAGAGTTTCTTCGTATGGGGATGTCACAATCCAAGAAATTCCTGATTTTAATTGAATCCACAATGACTTAATTAGATTTATGTGCAGTACTTGACATTGGGAGTCGGATATGTCTGTCGGCTTTTGTAGGATTGCCGCTTCACAGCTATTAGGATCACGTACAAAATAGTCAGGATTCTTACGTTTGCATAAACGTCTTGGTCCTACTTCTTCGCAGCGATCGAGGTCTTCCTCATTGCTCAGAGTAAACATTGTCCTGGCTCCGTTAATGATTATTAACGTATCCGGCGGATTCACATAGTAAAATGTAGTTAATGTGCCCTTCTGTTTACGGATGGGGATAATACGGAAAACGTCAAGTAGATTGTTTTCTATTAGTGGTACCTTAATTATATAAGTAAAACGATTATCCTTTAACGTGACGCTTACGTCGCTAATTCCAATAACTGTCGCAAAGACAGATTCTTCTAGAGGTATGGGAGGAGTATTACTGGATGAGGCTTGTTCTCGAATTGTTTCTAGTGCTCTGACCAAGTCAGCAGGATTCAAAATGTGCGGATGGATTATCCCTTGTTTACCATCGTTTACTACATTTAAAACATTGTTAATACATTCACTGTATTAGTCTATAAGGGTTTCCAGAAGAGTTACTTGTGCGCTAATTTTTATATCTCTAGTATTATCAGCTACTGAAAAATTTAGTTTTCCATAAGAGTTCAATTGTTGTTGATTTTCGACGCGCAATTCCTCCATAGCTTTGGAAAGTGTTGATGCCATGCCTTTAACTATCGCCGTTTGGTTTTGAATTAAAGTAATCATTTTCTTATTGCCGGTATGAAGTTTATCAATCTCATCGTTATACAGGGTGCGCCAGAGAAACTTACTTATTTGAAAAAATTCCCGCGCGGTGAGTTGGGCGGGTAGAGGGGCGAGAGGGGGCGCATCTGGAGGGGGAAGTTCCCAAGTTTGTTTCTCCCTCCAGTCAGTTGCCATCATGCTCTGGTCTAGAGAGCAGCGGGCCTTCGCAGTCGAGAGCTTCTTTTCTAACGGTCGCTCACTTGTTGCTATGCAACGTGCCTTCCGAGCTCGCTTTGAAATTCCTCCTCACAGACTCGTTCCTGGCCGTAATTCGATTCTGTGGTGGGTTAACTCATTTTGGGAGTGTGGAAGTGTCGCTAAACCCAGAAATGGACTTCAACGGACCATCAGAACTCCGGAAAATGTCGAAAGAGTGAGGCAGTCAGTTGTGCGTTCTCCCCGGCGTTCGGCTCGCAAACACGCAGCTGCTATGGGAATTTCTGACACCACTGTTCGACGAATTCTCCATGAAGACCTTCAATTTCATCCCTATAAATTGGCTCAATGAATTTGTTGCGACAACATTTCCCCGACCGCCTCATCTCTCTCAGAGGCGATCTCCAATGGCCGGCACGCTCTCCAGTTTGACTCCATGCGATTTCTTTTTATGGGGTTATTTGAAATCTCTGGTTTATGTCGATTGACCACGGACCATAGCACACCTCAAGAACAACATTCGCGACGCCATTGCCAACATACCGATTGATATGCTGCAAAGAGTGGATACGAATTTCAAAAATCGACTTCATCAGTGTATGCGTAATGGGGGTCGCCATTTATCCGATGTCATTTTCAAGACTGCATGAAAAAAAAATTGGGATATTGTATTCTCAAATAAAAAAAAATTTAAAACAATAATTGAAGTACTTTTGTTTTTATTGACCTTTCAAATAAGTAAGTTTCTCTGGCGCACCCTGTAATATCCAGCATCGGAATTCCCTAAAGTTCCAAACAAAATTTTACTAATGTCCCCAATAAAATTGAAAACACCTCTTTTGAGACGGGGTCTATAATCAATTATGTTCATTAATCTAGATCTTCTTGAGTCTATCCTATTTAACCTTTGTCGAAGGATTTCGATTGATGCTGATTCGGTGCAAGTCCTTTTTTGTCGGTTCCATTGTAAATTCTTGACAAGGATATCGAAGCCATATCCAGCTCATCTCGGTGTAGATTTATTTCGGTGATGTCGACGTAGTTGACTACTGTCCAGGTTTGATGGTAGATTACGGCACTTCCCAGGCTTCACATATATATAGTGCCTTCGAGTGGTTCCACCCTTAATTCGTCGGATGTAACACGCGTTACAAGGAGAGGAAGAAGTAACAGCAACATAATGCCTGCACAGAATTTTTGATTAGTTTCTATGATAAGGTTTTAATTTGTTAACGTGGATTCATTTTCTTCTATTATTAAGCAAGATCTCGTAGTTGACGTCTGATGTTTGTTCCAAAATAATGGCTGGCCCTTCCCGCTTCGGGGCAAGGGTTGTCTTGTCTTTCTCTTGAGCAACGAGGACTTCGTCGCCCTTTGCAAAAATGGGCACGGGACGGTGTATGCGAGCATCCTGGACTGCCTTATAGCGTTCTTTAGCTGCGATTAAATTATCACGTCCTCTTTTCACGATACGTTCATGATCAGCATTCGAAGTATTGGTCGATCGTTACGTTGGTCTTCTGAACTGGAAGGTTATTCGGGATGTTAGGTTTCCTCCCGAATTGCATTTCAAATGGTGTTAATCCTGTTCCTTCATGTTTCGCTGTGTTGTAAGCCATGGAAACAAACTTCATTTTTTATCCAAATCTTCTTGATTGTCCTAGATCAATGCTTTGATTTGTTCTTTAATCGGACCTTGTGCTCGTTCAAGGCTTCCGTTACTTTAAGGATGGAATGTTGTTGTTGTCATGTGTGAAATTTTGAAGCGTTTTTCCAGGTGTTTGAACGTCTGGCTTATAAAGTTTCGTCCACCATCGGTTAAGATAATTTTTGGAGCTCCATGAATGTAGATGAAATCGTTAACCAATGCTGTTACGGTGGATTGGGCGTCCTGGGATTTTAAAGTGATCAGCGTAATATATTTCGTCAGCTGATCTTGTACAGAGAGAATGTACTTGTGTCGCTCATACATTCCAGGCAGTGGCCCCACAAAATCCAAAGCATTTTTTTCATTTGGCTTTTCCGGTGTATTCGTGTTTATCGCTTCTGCTCGTGGTTGTGTTCGCACGAGCTTGATCCTCTGGCACGTGTCGCATTTACGGATGTAGTCTTCAATGTCCCTTTGTAGGTTGGGCCAGGTAGCAACAGCCTTTACGCGGTCGAGAGTTTTTGTTACTCCAAAATGTCCCGTGGCGTTTGTCCCATGATGTTGTTTTATGATCTCCATTCTTTCTTCTTCTGTACCTGGCTCGTAGGGTTCCCTATCGTAAAGGTAGAGTAGCGGTGATTCAATTCTCTTTGACCAAATAAATGAGATCATTTGTTTAATTCTCATTTTCATAATTTTATTTTCCCTTAGATGTTTGCACCCTAGGAAAATCTTCGTTGACTCATTGATCGTTGATAGCTTTTCAACTAACGCGTTATACCACTCAATTTCATCTGCTGAAAAATCAAGGTGCAATTCTTCTTCGGTGTCTCCAGGTTGACCCGTGATGTTGATTCTCGGTATATTCCTGGGCGGTATCTCTTCTAAGATTTGAGGAACTTGCGGAATTTCCTTTGATAATTCAAATTCGATGTAGAGAGGGAGATTTTAATTTTCTGTTCCTCGATCATTAGTCATTTCCATTGGGTTGCTAGGTTCTGCTATGTCGTCAATTTCTTCTTCGGTGAGGATTTCTTCTTGATTTTTTGGTTCTTTTTCTGGGAAGTCATTGCGTTTTGCCTGACGCGTAGTTACCTGGTAAATCCGTGATAATGCGTCAACGTTAGTATTTAACGTTCCTTTCTTACAATTTGCCTCGGAATTCATACTCCTCGAGTTTTAGACGGAGTCTCATCAAGCTACTATTTGTTAGAGGGTTTGAAGTTTTGAGGATCCATATTAGTGGCTTATGATCCGTAACGATTTGAAATTCCTTCCCATACAAATATTGTCGAAAGTGTTTTACGGCCCAGGCTATTGCCAACATTTCTTTCTCGGTCGTGGAGTAGCGTTGTTCTGCCTTGTTGAGAGTGCGTGATGCGTAGGCAACGGGGCGATCCTTTCCGAGGGATCCTTGAGATAGCACGGCGCCTATCGCATGGTTGCTAGCGTCGGTGGTGAGGGTGAAAGATTCCTTGAAGTCAGGATATTGTAGAACTGGCGATGTTGTCAATGCTGTTCGAAGTAAATTGAACGATTGCTCTTGCTTGTTTGTCCATGACCATGCTTCTTTTTTCAAAAGTTCCGTAAGCGGTTTAGCGATCTTGCTAAAATCCTTAATAAACTTCCGGTAATACCCAGCCAGTCCTAGAAATTGCTTAATTTGTTTTTGATCGTTTGGCCTAGGAAAGTTTAGCACTGCTTCAGTTTTTTTCGGATTTGGTTTTACTCCTTCCTCCGAAATTGCGTATCCCAAAAATTCTAGTTCAGGTCGTAGAAATTCGCACTTATCGGGCTGTAATTTTAAATCCGATGCGCGAAGTCGATTCGTCAAGTGTTTGTCCATAGATTATTGTGTTGTCTAGATATACAAAGCATGTGCTTCCGATTAGCCATCGCAACGCGTTATTCATCATGCGTTGGAACGTTGCAGGCGCGTTCTTTAACCCAAACGGCATCCTGTTGTAATGGTAGTGGCCGGATTGTGTGGAGAACGCCGTTTTGTGTTTGTCTTGCTCGCCCATTGGGATTTGGTGGAATCCCGAGGCTAGATCGATGGCGGAGAAATATTTCGCTCGACCCAACTGATCCAATATTTCGTCGATGCATGGAAGAGGATGGTCGAGCCCTTGTTGGCGTTCGTACTCCACAATGAATCGTCTTTGTGTTTCATCTGGAGTTGAATTGGTGGATACGGAAAGGAGTTGATTTTGTACTTCTAAAAATATATTCGTAAATTTCGAAACACTTTCAGTTCTTTGTTGAAACATTCGCGATCTTTTGTCTCTCCAAACGCTGACCGGTTGCAAGTTTCCGAAGAGGATCCGTAAGCATTCATAGAGCTGTTCGTACGTGTTTGTCGCGTACTCTTGAATTTCTCTTGCCGCGTCTCCGATAATTTTTTTTGTGATTATTAATCGACGAAGGTAATCTGATCGGCTCACTTGTGGCCTTACATCTTCAATTGACGTAATGAAAGTTTCGACCCCCCAGAGATTTCCATCGAATTCACGGATTAGTTCTGGAGCTTCCTTCGTTGTTAGCTCTTCAAAAGAATCTTCCGGTAATGCGTGCATAATGCGCGAAGCGTTATCTTCCATTTCGGTTTGTGAATCTGAGTCTTTTATTCAGCTGAACGCCGTTTTGATGACTCCGTTTACGTTAGATAACGACATTTCAGTTTGATTCACTGAGTCAGTTTCGGAATCGGTGGTTATAATTTGCGGTTCGCGATAATGAGTAAATGAGTCTTTACTCACCGATTCCTTTCGTGGATCCAGTTCAAAACGTCTTCCCTCGTAGACTCGGAGTGTCGTCAATCGGTCCTATGTTCCCAGCGTTGATTAGTCAGCACACCTCACTTTTAGTACCAATTGTGATGTCGGGATGGACACTTTTATTATAATTTTTGAAGAAAGGAGTGGCTGACTCGCTCGAGAACTCGGTTGTAGGACGGAATAACTCGGTTAACACGGATTGAGCTACTTCAGACGAATTTATTCAAATAATTGATGGACAGAGATTCAGCGTTGTACAGTATTCGGAGACTTACTGACTGCCTTAGCTTAGAACGAAGGTAACTTATAGTGATGGAGTGTGGGAAAATCGAGATGGTGGGAGGAAGGGCCTACGGGACGTTGGAAACGTTGGCCATCGGTTTTATAAGAACTTGAGAAACCACATTGGCGAATGAAAAGTTACGGCATTCCTAATACGACTGGCTGGATGTTGTAACTATGTGAAAGTACCGCTCATGAAGATCCAGGCGCATCAAGAAGGGCCTTCGTCATAGGTTTCCCAAGAGTTTGGAAAGCCATGAGTGGAAATGATATTCCAAATGTAGGTAGACGGATGCTATAAATTTGGTGAAAGGTCACTTGCACATATGTATCAGCAGTGTGGATCGTAGGAAGTAAATAGGGAGAAGAACGACCAAGGAAAAAATAGAGGATCTCATTACAATATTGTCTTTCGAAATGGAACCAGCTGCATGTGATAAATACTGGGCTTTGAAAGGTCGCCCTGTATGTGGCGCCTAGCATTTTCATATTACCGAACATTTTCCCACACACACGCACGCACACACACATACACACACACACACACACACCACATGGGGAGTCTGAAACCCCTACGTGGGGCGTCCCCAGGCGGCGGATAGGGGGAAGCCCTCGTATATAAATATAGACATAGATGTACAAATATCTATATAGATATAGATATACATATAGAGATATCTATCTGGATATAGATATGGATATTGAAATGTCTATATAGATATACAGGGCAGGAGGCAATTAAAATACCTCCCGTGGACCAACAGACACGGGGAACAAACCTCGATACCAAATGATTATGGGCAGTCCAATAAAGGATATACCGATTAGGATGCAGGGGCACGGAACCCCAGTACCGGCGCCTTCAGGGAGTGACCAAGCGGGCTCCCGGGCGTCGTCATCGAACAACCGCAGTACCACGGAGGTGGGCCACTTGGCCTCCATGGCGCATAATGTTTCAAGTGAAGAAAAGGAAGAGACAGGTGGAAACCGAAAGGAGATTTTGAAGTTGGTGGAGAGGCACGGAAAGACGCTGGAGAGCCTAGCCTCTATTATCCAGCAGAAGAAAAACCTCCACAAGGAGATCCAGCGGTGGGTTCCTATGCTTACCAGTACTTGGAAAGGTATAGAGGACCTGGTAACGTGGAGTGCAAAGCCACAGGCGGCAACGTTGACTGGAGGAACGCAAACCACGCCGACCATAAGCCAAGCGAAATCGACTCTCCCTAACAAGGAGAGGAACGATGAAGGCATGGACGTGGGCGGTACCTCGACGCAAGTAAGCAAGGCGAAGAGGAAAAAGAGGGTTACACCGACGTCGACCGACGGAAAGGAGCCGAAAGAGAAGCAGCTGGTGGAGCCATTGGCTGGTCAATCCGGGGATAAGGGCGAGAGATCGGAGCAGAAGTGGCAGACTGCGCGAAAGAAGAAAAGATCGCACAAGATATCCAAGAAGCAGCCTCAGAAGAAGGCGCAGAAACCTCGCGAACGGCCGACTCTGCCCAACGCTCTCGTCATCCACAAAAAGGGTGACTTGAGCTATGCGGAGATCCTGAGTCGTATAAAGAAGGATCCGGCGCTCAAGGATGCAGGTGAATGCGTCCAAAAGGTACGCAGAACGAACGCGGGAGATCTGCTGATCGTTCTGAATAAGGAGAGCTCAGCCAAAGCACTGGAATTGCGAAACCAATTCGAAAGTGTTCTTGGTGAATCAGCAACGGTCCAGAGTAAAGTCCAGGAAGTTGATCTGGAGATCAAGGACCTGGAAGAGGACGCGACGAAGGAGGAGATATCGGCGGCCCTGCAGAGAGTCTTGGAACCGGACTATTCCGTCACGGAATACTCTCTTAAGTCTCTGCGTAAAGCATATGGCAGAACTCAGACCGCGGTAATACGACTCATGGTGCCTGCTGCCCGGAAACTTCTGGATACAGGAATCATCCGAGTCAGCTGGTGTAGTTGCAGAATCCGAGAGGTGGTGAGACCACTAAAGTGTTTCAAGTGCTGGAAATTTGGACACTTATCACGGAACTGCAAGAGCAATGTCGACCGGGCTAAAGACTGCATCAAGTGCGGTAACACTGGCCACAGAGTTGCCGAATGCACAGCAAGCGCAAAGTGTGTCATATGTGCAGAAGCGGGAGATGGGGCACCCACAGCCCACATCGCATGTAGCAGCCGGTGTCCAGCGTATACGCGGGCTCTCCAGGCTATCCAGGCACTCCAAAAACGATGCAAATGAGAGTACTCCAGCTGAACCTCAACCATTGTGAAGCAGCACAGGACCTGCTCATGCAGACTGTGCGCGAGCTGAAGCCTGACTTGGCGATACTCTCGGAACCATATAGACATTTAGACACGCAACATTGGGAATCTGACGCAAGTGGGAAGGCCGCAATCTGGTCCTGCGGAAAACTTCCATTTCAGGATCTTGCGAGTCGGATGGAAACTGGTTTTGTGAAAATAAAAGCCAAAGGAGTTCATTTCTACAGTTGTTACGCACCGCCTAGTCTGACGACTTATGAGTTTGAGAATTTTCTCGACAACTTAGTCGCAGACGCTAAACAACGCTTCCTGGTAGCCATAGCCGGAGATTACAACGCGTGGGCTGTGGAATGGGGTAGTAAAGTGACGAACAGGAAGGGCCAAGCTCTGCTTGAGGCTATGTCCTTATTGGATGTAGTACTACTTAATGCAGGTACAAAGCCCACTTTTGTTAAAGGTGAAGCCTCCTCTATAGTGGACCTCACTTTTGTGAGTAGTAGCCTGGCAAGAGGAAACCAGTGCCACTGGGTAGTCAGTGATATCTACACTCACAGTGATCATCAAGCGATTCTCTGGGAGATTCGCGGTGACTTCAGCGGAACAGCAAAGGCACCGAAGACAAACGGGAAGGGCTGGAAAGCGAAAATGTTTGACGCGGACTTGTTTCGTGAAACTTTTGACACCAGCCCCCTCGCAGCGGAAAGTGCAACCGAGAAGGTCAAGGTGGTCATGCAGAGGGTCACCGAAGCATGCGATGCCACAATGCCACGGAAACGTAATGTCGACTTCCGACCGGCGGTACACTGGTGGAGCGAACAAATTGCCGGCCTCCGAAGGGAGTGTCATCGAACTCGCCGCCTAGCGCAACGAGCTCGAGGCAAACGCTCGTTCCCCGATTTGGAAGAACAGCACAGGAAGGCGCGCTTGAAGCTTAAAAAGGCTATCAAGCAGAGTAAAGCTGAAAGCTGGGGCGAACTGCTCAGCGAGGTGGAAGATGCTCCCTGGGGCAGGCCGTACAAAGTCGCAATGACTCGGCTGAAAAGCCAGCCAATGCCATCGCCTGTGGACGCAGCCCTGCTGGAAAAGATTATTTCACATCTGTTCCCTGAGCAACCCGAGGAGGACTACCAAGTCGAGGAGGACGTCGATGAGGTCATCCCAGCCATTACTGAAGAAGAGCTTCTTACGGCGATTGCCAGGGTGGGCAACAATAAAGCCCCCGGCATGGATGGGATACCCAACATCGCACTCAAGGCAGCGATCAAGTTGGCACCGGCAATATTCCTGGGCATGTACAATGCGTGTCTCAAGGAAGGAATCTTCCCGGACAAGTGGAAGTGGCAGAAGCTAGTGCTCCTCCCGAAAGGGAAGAAGCCACCGGACGAACCTTCATCCTATCGTCCGCTCTGTATGCTGGATACCGCCGGAAAGATCTTCGAGCGCATCATCCATAACAGGATTGAGAAAGTCGTGGACCCTCTACTGGCGGAAGGCCAGTTTGGCTTCAGAAAGGAGCGCTCAACTCTGGATGCCATTAACACAGTGGTGAAGCAGGCGCAGGAGTCGACTGCGGGGAAACGATGGGCAAGAGGGTCCAAGAAGTACTGCGCAGTTGTCGCTCTCGACGTCAAAAACGCTTTCAACTCGGCGATATGGAAGTGTATCATGGATGCCCTAAAAACATTAGGTGTACCATGGTACCTACGTAGAATAGTGGCGAGTTACCTATGTAATAGGTGGCTCATGTACGACACAGAGGATGGACCAAAGACGTATTGGGTGACTGGAGGAGTTCCTCAGGGCTCTGTACTTGGACCGCTTCTGTGGATCATCATGTACAATGATCTGCTGCTATTAAAATTGCCGAAAGGAGTATCCATCGTAGCGTTCGCAGATGACGCGGCGCTGATTGTCATCGCCAAATTCCTGGAGCAAATCACCGCACTCTTCGGCGAAGCTTTCGCCAAGATAAAGTCTTCTGTTGGACTGCATCTTGCAGCCCACAAAACAGAAGTACTCCTCGTATCCAGCAGGAAGGTGATGGAAACGGTGACGCTCAGGGTTGGAAACTCCGAAATCACATCCCAACCGTTCATTCGGTACCTGGGTGTGATTCTCGACGCGAGGCTGAACTTCAAAGAGCAAACCGAGCAGATCAGCAGAAAGGCCGCTGGGGTGGCTACCACACTGGCGCGACTCATGCCTAATGTTGGTGGCCCCAGACAGAAGAGGAGGAAACTGCTGTCATCAGTGACGACCTCAGTGCTCACCTATGGCATACCCATATGGGCTGATGCACTGAAAATCCAGGAGTACCGCAGGAAGGCTGCAGCAACGTATCGCGTCAGCGCTTTGAGGGTAGCCTGTGCGTTTCGCACTGTCTCCGAGGACGCTATCAACGTTATCGCGGGAATGCTGCCCATTGAGGTGCTTGCCGAGGAGCGTAGATCGATGTACCAGCAGAAGGGAGCTAGAAACCCCAGTTATGCAAGGACAGAAGCGAGAGCAACCAGTCTCAACCAGTGGCAGACGATGTGGGATGCTTCTCCTAAGGGAAGGTGGACACATCGACTAATCCCGAAGGTGAAGATATGGGTGAACCGTCTACACGGGGAGCTCAACTATTATCTCACTCAAGTGATCTCAGGACACGGC
This sequence comes from Ophion slaviceki, assembly GCA_944452715.1. Lineage (NCBI taxonomy): Eukaryota > Metazoa > Arthropoda > Insecta > Hymenoptera > Ichneumonidae > Ophion > Ophion slaviceki. The sequence goes on along the minus strand of CALYCA010000165.1, from coordinate 11,237 downwards.
TGTTTTCGGGCTTATCTCTATAAGTTTAATTATGAAGATTCCCCGGACTGCCCAGCATGTGTAGCAGTCGAGGAGAACGCTGAACATGCATTGTTCCAATGCCCACGTTTTAGTGCCTCCCGCGCGATAGTCGAGGATCAGCTGGAGACACGCATCACCCCGGACAACCTGGTTGAGTTGATGCTGAAGTCAGCAGACGCATGGACAGCGGTATCGGCTTATGCTGCCGCAGTGATGAAGGAGTTGCGACGTGCAGAACGTGCGAGGAAGAAGACGACGCCGGAAGACCAGGCAGTCATAGATTAAATCAGCGACACGAACCCCTAAACCACTCATAACATCTAGAGTGGAACGGGGGATGTAAGGTCGTCTGACAACACTGCAGGAAGAGCTACGGCTAAGGCCTCTCCCGCGATGTAATACCTAGCGGTCGTCCCGCGGGAGAATTTGTAAGGCCACAAAGGAATGGGGGTTTTTAGTCGGTGCAAGCCCGACACACGGCAATTATTTGCTACGGTGCGGAGGCATTTTCCCGCTAAACCTCTTAAAAAAAACACACACACACACTCGGTCCACTTCTGTGGAACATAATGTAGGACGGCTTGTTGAAACGAACACCGCCACAAGAAGTAGAGATAGTCGCCTTTGCCGATGACGCCGCAGTGGTTATCACTGCGAAATACCTGGAAGAAGCTAACAGGATGTTCGAATAGACATACACCCAGATCCAGCACTGGATGGGTACAGCTGCCTTGAAACTAGCTGAGCACAAGACAGAGGCTGTGCTGATCACCAGCAGGAAGAAGATAGAGACGATCGAGCTGACTGTAAGACATCACACAATTACGTCACAACCCAGTATAAAATACGTGGGTCTGATGATCGACGCACGACTCAGCTCCAAGGAGCACGTAGAGTACGTCGATGGCAAGGCGGGAAAGGTTAGAGCGGCGTTAGCGCGACTGATGCCAAATATAGGCCGGCCGAGGCAGGCGAGGAGGAAGCTACTAGCATCAGTGGTCACTTTGGTCCTGACCTATGGTATTGCCATATGGGGCAATGCATTGACTACCGAGAAGTACCGACGAAAGACGGCAGCGGTCTACCGGTTCAGCGCCTTAAGGGTTTTCTGTGCGTTCCGCACAGTATCGGAAGATGCAGTGTGCGTACTCTCTGGAATGCCACCTATAGAGGTCCTGGCCGAAGAGAGAAGATCCCTATACCACCAGAGGAGGTAACCGTCAGGACTCCAAGATGAGCACAGAACTGAAATCGAGAAACGCAACCTACAACGCTGGCAGTAGAAGTGGGATGCATCCGTGAAAGGGAGATGGACGTACCACCTAATTCCCCAGATAGCTGGTTGGCTGAACCGAAAACACGGGGAGGTCAACTACTACCTGACGCAGATGCTATCAGGCCATGGATGTTTCAGAGCATACCTCCATAGGTGTGGTCACGATGAGTCTGCGGATTGTCCAAGTGGATGTGGAGTACCAGAGGATGCTGAACACGCATTCTTCCAGTGCCCACAATACCAAGAAGAAAGAGAGGAACTGGAGGAGGTACTAGTGGAAGCACCAACTTCAGAGACCTTGGTAGGACTCATGATGAAAACAGAAGAGAACTGGGCAGCGATTAGTGGTTTCGCTACGGCGGTGCTGAAGAAACTGCGCCAAGAAGAAAAGAAGAGAAGAAGCGAGACAGCGACGATAGCCGTTGATGGTTGAAAAAAGAGGAAGAAAGCCAGTCGGCACCATCGGAGGAAAAGCTACGGCTGTGATCACTCTCGCGAAGTAATGCTTGGCGGCGGTCCCACGGGAGTAGAATAGGTCAGTGAGAAAGAGGTTCAGGGTTTTAGTTGATACAGCAAGTGCGCGAGTCCAACACACGGGTTGCATGCAACCCGTTGCAAGGGGTTGCATGCAACCTACGGTGCATAAAGAATTTCCCTGCTTCTTAAAAAAAACACACACACACTCACTTACGCACGCACGCACGCACGCACGCACGCACGCATGCACACACACACACACACACACAACACTCATCGACGGCGGCTTGCCCCTCCAGCCAGTCGCTCCACGACCTACATGGCCCCACTCCACAGAGGCCCCTCTGTGACGACACACACGCCCGGTGACCCCCCCCCCCCACCGCCGGACCACCGCACTTGGCTTCCCCGCGTTGGACACCCCCGCCCCGCTCCCCCCTGAGATTCCTAAGTTAAAATCGGCCGAGTACATCTACTCACGCTACACTCACCAATACCTGCTACTGCCTTCCTGCATGTATGTGTGACCGCTTGATCACGCGCCGATCGATCGATCACGCTGTCAATTGTAGGACCATCAGTTGCTCAACGCTTGCGCTCTGGCTCCGACTTCGACTCTCACAACCACATACAGTCCATCGCCGCCGCCTTCGCATGTGTCTTTGACCACTCGATCACGCTCTGCTTGACCGACACCCACCAAGGATTCGGTGGGTCTGGGCGAATATCTATCACTCTCTGTTTTACCTGCTGTTGGGCACTCATCGACGGTCCCCCGTGTGGCGAACATCCCTGATTCTGACAGGACCTGCCACAAGTGTGGCAAGATAATCGCCGGTAGTACGAGTTAATGCATCGGTTGTGGCTTAACATTCCACCGTGGATGTGCACGCAACCTTGCGTCCGTGCCCGATATTTCAAATCTTAGTCAGTCGTCTGCGACACGTAGCAGTCTTAATGCAATCACGGCGTCTTCGAAAACCGACCGTAGCTCTTCACCTGTATCTCCCTCTTCTCAAATTATCGAAGCCACCCTAGCTAAGTTAGTCGAACTACATGTACAAACTGAAGCAAAAATTCCTGAAATCACCTCCTTTGGTTTGCGCCAAGAACAAACAAACACCGAATTCAGAGCATTACTAGAGCAGTTGCCTTCCATCAAAGCTGCTGTTTCTGAGCATGCTCATCGTCTAACCGATCTAGAGACATCAAACCGAGCCTTGAGAGCCGAGGTGGCCGAGCTGCGCCGCAACAGTTCGCTAGGTATTACTGCGCCGACGCACGCAGTCAGTGGTGAGGTCGTTATAGCGGGTACGCCTTTAAAGGATGATGACAACCCCAGAGAATTAATTTCGAAGATCTTTCACACGCTAGGTATCTCGGAGTTGTCCCCGCACATACTCGGGGTACGAAAACTCCCCACTAGATCAACTGGTGCTTTCGGCGATCCTGTAGTTAACTTAAAAATCTCGTACATAGTCACTTTGACCTAGCACAGTCAGAGATATTCTCCTCAGCAAGAAGCGTGAAAAGGGCGCGTTGAAATGGCCGGAGCTAATTGAAGGCTGCTCAGACACAACGAAAGACTTCAACATTTTCGTCAATGAATTGCTCCCCTCGGGGACATACAAAGTACTACGTAGAGTTAAGGTCAAAGCGCGAGCCACAGGTTACAAATTCATTTGGCCAAAAAACGGCACTATTCACGCAAGAAAACCCGACGAGCAGCCTTGTATTGTAGTCAGATCAGAGGAAGATCTTGTGCCCTCAAACTGACCAACCTCCTTGCCTGGATCCGAGCCCACACCAGAAGATTATCGCTCAGTCGTCACGCCTGCCATCGCTTCAGCCCACTCAGCACTCAACGTTGTACTGTTTAATGATAACTCTCTTCTTGCTCACATTCATCAAATCGGGTTATATTTTCAGAACAAAATCTACCATATAATTGTCGTATCCGAGACCTGGTTACACTCGCATATTCATGACTCCCTCATAAACATCGACCGGTTCTTCGTTATCCGAAATGACAGAGGAGGCAAAGAAGGAGGGGGCGTCGCGGAAAATATTCTAAAATCTCTAAAGGCAAATGTGCTTGCTAAGTCTCCAAGCCTCTTCTCCAACTCACCAGAATTCATCTTATTGAACATCTATCCACAGGGCGTTGACTCGTTACTGTTTGCAGCTATATACAGAAGGCCTCGAGCGCGGCTGTTAGATGAATTCATCGAGCTCTATTTCAAGTTCTCGTATTCTCACCGAAATATTATAATCACTGGAGATTTCAATTGCAATCTCCTGAGCGAAAACTTCGAATCGAACCATCTTAAAGACTTCATTTTTACAACAGCCCTAAACTTGGTAGACACCGGAGCTTTGTTTCACACGGATTCCTGCAACTCGTGGCTAGACGTCATTATAGTAGATGATCTTGACAAGTTGAAATCGTATTCCAAGTCCCCCACTACATTCATTAACGGACACGACCTGCTCGAAGTCGCATATTCTTTTAAGCTGACCGAGCCAAACACTCGTTCCTTTTAGCGCCGATGCATCTCGTCCTTCAATCCTGAGCAGTACGCGAATCTAGTTTCATCTTTACTCAATGGTGTAAACGTGACTCATTATGCTTTAGACTTGGAACAAAAAGTAGCACATTTCTCTGATGCATTGGTCATGGCTATGGATAACATGCCCCATGGCGTATTTTTGCTGCATCCCGACCACCTGCATCATGGCTCACCGAGGAACTCCGCAACAGCAGTAGATTCAAAGACTGTCTCTATCGTTGGGCAAGACGAACAAACAGCCTGTTGGGCTACGAAGAATATAGACGGTGTCTCGATTTACCGACACGTGATATTCGTGACGCGAATAATCGCTATCACCTACAACGATTAGGCGCGCTAAACGATTCTGCCGCCCTATGGACCAAGTTATGACGACTTGGGTTAGTCAAAGTTACCTTGTTCACGCCACTAAATTTTTTCTCGGCCGAGGCCCTTTATGAGTATTACTCCTCCGTCTCTACTTCATTTTCCGGGCTGAATTGGCATCAAAATTAAACAGTCTTGTCGCACATTCCGGAGCCTAACCTTATTTTTTCGTTCGCAATTATTGAGGCTACGATAGTTCGTCGTCAAATGGACAAGCTCAAGTCGTCGTCACTCGCCACAGGCCCGGACGGGGCATCGACCTTCAGTCTTCGGAATGCCTGTCCTGTAGTAGTCGACTAGCTGACAAAAATGTTCAATACCTCCATTGATAACAGCCACTTTCCCTCTCTTTGGAAAACAGCGCACTTGCAACCGCTGCTCAAGGGCAAGTCACCAAAAGCGCCATCCGATACGCGTCCTATCGCTAACCTATCGGAAGTATCTAAGTTAATTGAGCGGATAATAAAAAACCAAAGCGCTGACTTCGTTGACTTATATAATCTGATCAATTCAAGACAATCCGCTTATCGAGTAGGCGTTTCAACTCAGACCGCTTTAATCAAAATTTGTGATAATATCCGGCGAGCAATGGACTTAGGCATGCTAACCATATCAGTCATGTTCGATTTTAGCAAGGCGTTCGACAAAGTTCCGCATCACCTTCTTCTAGCTAAACTCAAACGACTAGGCTTCTCCGACACCGCTCTGAAGTGGGTGTACTCGTACTTCTCGGGTCGTTCCCAAATAGTCATTGATGAGCATGGTGATGCCGCGACGGGGCGTTCCACAAAACCTAGTTGTCCCACAGCGTTCGGTGCTGGGGCCTTTTTTATTTTCCCTCTTTGTGAACGATATATCGGACGGGTTATGTTACTCGCGCTACATGATGTTCGCAGACGATACACAGATCTACTGCAGCTGCACACCAAATGATTTACACCTGACTTTCGCTCGTGTATGTGGGGATGTCAAAACTTTATACGAGTACTCTATAGCAAACGAACTATCTCTGAGCCTATCCAAGTCGTGCGTTCTCATCTCAGGCAGCAACACCCGTATAAGAACTTAGCTGAGCTGCCGGCTATACGTATGGGCGATACTCCCATACCTTATATCACGGAACATTGCAATTTAGGATTATCAATTTGCTCGTCTCTCTCCTGGAAAGGTCATGTGGCACGTATCTCTCGAGACGTTCATGGTATTCTCCATAAGTTAAAACATCACCGTAACTCTCTGTCGACCGATTTACGAGCCAAATTAATCAGTGCTTTAGTTTTCCTGAAGCTGGACTATTGTTCGATAGTGTACAACAATGTGCCTGACACTCTTAACACCAAACTACAAAGGCCCGTAAATTGTTGCATCCGATTCGTGTAAAATTTACGGCGTGATGAGCACGTTACTGTTTTCAGGCATCGCTTAAAATGGCTTTCCGTAAGGAAGAGGCGTGCTTCCTTTCTTGCAATTTTCGTCTACAAGGTTTTAAATGAGGGAGTCCCGGACTACATCAAAGAGTTATTCAGCATGGTCGATCCCAATTCTCGAATGTCACACAGATTACCATCCCCTACCTTCATAATTCCCTTTGCCAGAACAACCATGTATCAAAACTCTATTAGTGTAGCGGCTTTTCGTCTCCGGCACTCACTCCCTGCGAGTGTAACTGGCTCTTCTTCGTTGAGTATTTTTAAATCGCGGTTATTTGAGCCCTTGCTATGGGGCGAGATGGCGGGTGAACGGTGGTAAATTAGCCTCGGCTTCAACCTTGGCTCCGAGAAGGTTAACCTGGAGCGATGATTATGGCTGGGATGACCCCTTTTCTGTTTCCGTATCTGGAAAATTCTCTGTTTCTGTCGTTTTGGCTATTTTTGATTTTTGCTTTCGACTTTGCTTGGTTAGCTTGTGTAAGTGTCACATGTAAGTGGTTCATGGTTCGATTTTGCGGCGCGCTCGTGCCTAGCCATCGGTCATTTCGATGCTCAAACGTTATTTAGTTTATTCAGATTATCTTGCTTATTTTATCATAGTTCCCGTACTAGTACTATTACTTTTTCTTCTTCCTGAAAGCTTAGATTCTAAGTTGAAGTTGCAATAGTTATTTTGCTTTTTTCCTTATGGTCGATTCTGTATCTTATTCTTATCTTAGTATTTTATTTTATTTCTTTGTAATTTTTCCATTTTATGTTATATTACTTTACCTTATTTTTGTTCTACTATCAACATTCAGTAGGCGGTACTACAGCTAAATAGCTAAATAGTCAAAATTAGTTATTGATCAAATTTGGTCAAAGTGTTACTCTAGTTTATTTAGTTAATTTTGTCATTTCAGTTATTTTTAGTTTCTTTACGTCACACTGTTCCGTGAACCTCATATTGTGATTGGTTCCGTATACACGATACCGCCTGTATAAAATTTCTATCATTATCATTAGTATCGTGTAGTATTATATATTCTTCGCAAAAATTGTATTTCGTATTCAGCAATATTGTGTAGTCTACATGAAATACCATCGTATCATAATTGAAATGTCACGCATGTACAATATAGCTAGTATTCTTATTTTTAGTTTATTTTATTGTATTTCATTTTTATTTCATTGTTATTAGTATAATTTTCTCCGGTCTTATCATCATTCCGTTGTACCGCCACTATTGCCATTTTCGTTCACCAGAATTATTATTTTTTTTTATTTATTTTTTTTAATATTAGACTTTATTGCTCCGGGCAACACACTTCCTCAGTTTGCACTGGGAAACATTCACCTACCCCTGGGGGTTAGGCTCGGTCTTAATCTAGACCGGAACAATAACGCTGGGCGACACTCGAGGGTTCCGACACCACCTCGACTGCCGCCCAGTCAAAAAAAAAAAACGCGCGAAAAGTCCAATGAATCGCTCTGCGATAGCCGCTCCCTCAAGCCAGAGGGTTAGCGGCTACCGCAGTCCACAATCGTGTTGCCTGAGTAAACGGAGGGACCCAAGTATGACCGCCTTCTGCATCCGACCTGCTAGCAACCGGACACCGGGTTTGCAAACCGGTATGCCAGCGAGGCCCGATACAAATGACTCCTTCATCCCCCCTAGCGCGCCGATGATGAGGACAACGAGAGTTACCCTGAATCCTCGGTGCAAACGACGTAGCTCGGCCAGGAGAGGCTGATACTTGAGCCGTTTCTCCTCTTCCTTTCGCGACACCTTCACTTCGGCCGGAGCCGAGAACTCAATGACGTATATCGTCTTTTCGTCGAAATCGAAGAGGACAACATTAGGCTTAGTCGCTTGTAGCGGCCCGATGGTCGCGAATGAGAAGTTCCAATAAATCTTGCACCTCTCGCCCACGACAACGGACTCAATATCTCCTGGTAAATAAGGCGGCACGGGCTCCCGGTCTATCCCATAAGAGTGCCGTAGATGGTAGTACAACACTCTTAGGGCCGCGTTATGGCGATGGATATAGCCGGAGACTGCATATACTGGGCAAGCCGACAGTAGATGCATTAGTGTCTCCGGCGATTGTTTGCATGCACGACACAAAGTGGTCGGCAGAGGCTGACCCAAAACGCGGCTGCGATAGACCAGGGTGTTGATGACTCCGTCTTGGCAGGCGCAGATAAACCCTTCGGTCTCGGACATCAGTCCAGCTGACCGCAAGAAGGAAAAGGTCAGCTGGGTGGACAGCCCCTGTTCCTCGATGTGGTGAAAAAACACACCGTGCATGGGTCTGTCCACGTGCTGCCGAGTCAGGACAGTCTGCTCGGCAGCCCTGATTGCCCGCCGACGTCGGGACTTGGGCAACCGAGCGACGGAGTCTATTGGCAAGGCGCCACGCCGGCGCCGGCGGAACTCCAAGCCGAGGGTCTCTGCCGCACGATCTGCCGCCTTATAAAGAAAAGCACCCGCCCCATGAAGCTCATGCTGGTGCACAATCTCCAGGAGCGGGTCCGAGCTTGTTATCACATCGCTTGCTATTCCGAGGACCATGCGGTCATGAAGACACTCCAATCCCAAGAGCCCACGCCCGCCGCTCTGACGCAGCATATAAAGGCGCGGGGTGGAAGATCGAGGGTGCAGACTCCGTTGGATGTTCATTATTTAGCGTGTGGCCGATGTCCAGCTGTTTAAGCTCGTCTCTGCGCCATTTGACGACGCCAAAGGAGTAGAGCAGGACCGGGACAGCGAGCATATTGGTGGCAGTGATCTTATTTTTCCCAGACAGATCTGATTTCCAGATCCGTCTGAGACGCCGCCTATACTCGCTGCGGAGGGCCCCCTTGACACCCTCAGCGTCTTGAAGAGAGCGCTGATCGATGCCAAGGTACCGATAATACCCCCCGGCGTCCAGGTGTTTGAAGACGCTCCCGTCCACCAGCCGGACATCAGCCGCGACACCCTCTGCTCTCCCTCTCCTGAGATGAAGAACAGCGCATTTGTCCAATCCGAAATCCATTCCCGCCGCCCACGTGTACGTCGCTACGATGTTCAAGAGGAGCTTAAGCCCCGCCTCCCCGGGAGCGTATAGCTTGAGGTCATCCATATAAAATAAATGGGTGATCCCTCGCCCACGCTCCCCGGGGGGCCCCGCTTCGTACCCGCGTGCAGCCCGCAAGGCGATTGATAAGGGTAATAGCGAGATGCAAAACAGGAGGGGGCTGAGAGAATCTCCCTGGATAATCCCCCTCCTATACCCCGCCACTCCGGTCGACACGTTGCCTTCACTAGTCTTAACTGTGAAGCGTGTCTTCCAGAGCGGCATGAGCTGCTTAATGCATCTCACTATGTAAGGACTCACCGAAAGGCGTTCGAGTAGGTGTATAATCAGTTTGTGACTGACAGTGTCGAACGCCTTACGGTAGTCTATCCAAGCGACTGAGAGGTTACGCTTGTGCTGGACCGCGTCTTGCGTAATGCAACGGTCCGCCAGCAGGTTCTCCTTACAACCTCCCAGTCCTCTCTTGGATCCCCTTTGTTCGTATATCTCCCGCCATGCAGGCTCGATCTCGTGCAGCACACGCTCATAAAGAATCTTTGTGAAGATCTTACAGAGCGCATTCAGACACGTTATCGGGCGGTAGTTCTCCGGATGCGACAAATCCCCTTTTTGGGGAGTAGCACCGTCCTGCCCTCTGTCAGCCACGCAGGGATGGGCACCGTCCCATCGATGAACGACGAGAAGATGCGGGCCAGATGGATATGGGTGCACGTGAATTTCTTCCACCAGAAGATGTTAATCCCATCTGGTCCGGGAGCGGCGTGGTTCCTCATGCTACTCACCGCCTTCTCCACCTCACCCCGCGTGACTGGAAGACAGTCGCCACGCTGACTCGGCTGTTGCCGGCAAAACGCGTCGAACCGCCCCAGAGCTGGAGTGTTTTCATCAAAATGACCCTCCCTGCTATACAGTTCTCCCCAAAACCGCTCCACCTGAACAGCTGTTGGCGCTGTGTCGGAGGAAGGCGTAGGTGGTTGGAACCAGCGGCCTGGGTCAGAACGGAAGAGGGCGTTGTCTAACGTCCGACCCAGCCGCCTCTCTAGGGATTGCTTCGCAACCCCCAGGTTCCGCACCTTCTCCACGTAGCGTTCCCTCACAATAAGAAGGATAGCTTTGTTCAATGTGTGGGGACGGCATTTCAGTTCCGAGCTGATTTTTCGGATTTTAGGGGTAAACGCCCTCCCCGCCGTAATGAAGTCTAACACACATTGAACACGGGATGCCTGCTTCCGCGCTTCATTGATCTTATTCTGGAGCTGTGCAACGCGCCGCCGAGTCTTAACCACGAACGCCGCCTTATCATTGCGTGTTCGAGGTTTCGCCTCAACAGCCGCGTGATACACAGCCCAGTTCAAGCTGAGGAGATCAGCAGCTTCAGGGATTGCTGCCGCAAGGGACTCATTTGCCGCTTCTAGGCAACCAGGCTGAAGAGAAAATTGCCCAGTGATTCTCTCCCTCCTTGTTTCCCAGTCCTCTGTCAAATCGACGCGCCAACCGGGGGGTTCCGACTGCCGGGGGGATCGATCTTGAGGTCGTCCGGCAGAGCTCCGCACTGAACGCGCGGAAGAGCGCCTGCCGGACAGCTCTGGTGGTAGTAACAAGAGATCGTAGCCTTGTCGTCGCAAACGGGCGGCCTGGTCTCGCAGATGTTGTTGCGAGAGGTATGCAAGCTCTGGGTGCACTTGGCTCCACAGGGCTTGCAACCTCGCCATGTAGCCCCTTCGCGACGGCAGGCTATCCCTCCAGCAGCGGATGAGGTCCTCCTTGAGTTCCTCCGTCCACTCTAGGCGCCGATTTCGAGCCGTGGTCGTTGCCGTGGATCCTATACGGGTGCCCCTCCCAACTGATCCTTGGTCCCCATCCGAGAGGGACCGGTTGTGGGGGGCCTGACTAGGTCGAGTTGGAACCTAGTTTTCGGCGTGCTAGGTGGTTAGCCTGGCACGTCGGTGGCTATTGCGAAGGAGTTGTGCTCCCCCGGGCGATGGGCACGCCAGCTTCCCTACGCCTTATTATTATTATTATTATTATTATCATT
>CALYCA010000163.1:0-41239 GCA_944452715.1 Ophion slaviceki | reverse complement strand
GACTCGTCACGATATAATATGCTATGGCTAGATCCTGATAACAAGTAAAATTAGTCCAAAGCCATCGTTTCGAATTTGAAAACAACAATCAATAATATGTGTGCTATTGGTTTAGGCTCATTTACTAATCCTTTTTCTTTTCTTTCATCTAGGCAACTTGAAAAAGGGACGGCCGATATTGAATGGTACGAGAAAGAAGTCGAGCGGCTACGCACGGTAAGAAAATGTCGAAAAAAAATTGCTCACCGTTCTAAATTTTATTAGGTTCATAAAAATAAAAGAAAAAATCGTGTTAAATCTACGCTCTCCAACTCAAGTTAAATAGTATATTAAATTGATAAAATGATGATGATAGTATATTAATTTTTGATAATTCTAAAACACTGGATAATTTTTACTGTTTTAGGAACTACAACACAACCGCCGAGATGTTAGATGTCTGAAAACAGACAACCGCTGGTATCAGGATAAATATGAGTCGGAACAGCGTAGTAATGTGCGGTTTGTTACTTGAACAAATTGAACGTGGTAAATAAAAATGCTACTAATGTTTACGGACCCAATTTTTGTTTATTCCTTTCCCCAATTCCTGCTGCAGTTACATGAGATGCCATTAATGAAAAGGAGAAAAATACGAGAAATAAATAAAATGATAAATATTACAATATTTTCTAATAATTTACCAAAAATAATAAAATGAACAAAGATATAAAATACCACGTATTATTCGACAAGCATTTTTAGATTTTTTATATGCATCCAACCCCAAAATAAAACAGAATTGCATTACATCTCAACGATGTAAGCTGTAACGCGCGTGCACAATAGTGTTGAAGTTTGTATCCTTGGGATACAAGGAATTTTTAGGCTATAATAATCACTGGAACATTTTTGAAGATCCTTATTATGGATGAGATTGAAGTTTGCATCGTTGGAATGCATGCAAAATGATTATTTTTAAAACACTCAATCATTTTTTAAGTCGCTTATCTAGAGATCTACGAATGAAATCTGCACAAAAACATTTAGTACAATAATAAAAATGAGGAAGACAAAATATCAAAAATAATGTGAGTTGCATTCTAACGATCCAAACTGGAAGACCATGTATTAAAGATGTTGAAGTTTGCATCATTTGAATGGAACGAAAATTCTTTGTTATTTTTTAATTTCTTCATTTTCATTATGATCCAGAATCTTTCCTTACATATTCAGGCTGCAAATATCTAATGACATATTTTATGAGAATCTAATGAAAGATAAAACACTTTCGTTGCATCGTATATAAGTAAAAAACATTTGTGTAAACAATTATATTCCATAAGGTAAGCAATAAAAAATGTATTTATCTAAATATTGTCAGTTATATTCATACTTATTGAGATCCCACTTAATTGCTGAGTTTGAACGTACCCATATAACCCATATAACCCATTAACCCATCTTAATTGAACCCGTTCCTATCATTCCCTATCTGCACATCGCTGATCGAACCTAGCTTCTGTTGCGTCCACAGCCGTCTTAAGCTATACCGTATTTGCCGAGGATACGGAGAAACTTTCGAAAACCCGTACTCAGCCATCTACACCAAGCTAAAAAAAGTATTGGCCTCCCACTCGCTGGTAGATGCGCCAGCCAGTACGCGGCTAAGTGGTCACCACTCCGAGTATCGGCCACGCAACGATCTACTTTCAGAATTCCTCATTTTATTATTTTTATTGTTATTCAAAGCCTTTTTGGAGAATTGGGGTCGGAAATCTCTAATAAGAATACGTAAAAACGTTTGAGTTATTTCGATGCCCCAAATCTGCAAAAAAAATTGGATCACTTGAAAAGAATTAATTTTCATTCCATTTCAACCCTGTCCATCAAATATTCAACGCTGTCCATTTCAGTGCATTTACGCTCTCGCACTCGCTCTTTACTACGGTCTTACTGTTGGGTTTGTAGCCATTATTTAATATTGTAGTGGCCACTCGAGTCGCTGCAATCGGCTTACCCGCTTATGCGAGGGCTGGCGGCTGCGAGTAACGAAAGGCGCCGACGGTCTCTCTCAAGGGGCGGCTGTCAATTGTAAAATTCATATTCTATTCATACTGCGTGTAATAGAAACTCATGACAAGATGTGTTATGTGGCAAAGCAGTAAGGTGCGCTTCTTCGACGTTGTCGAGAACATCGGCATTGAAATATTCCGTTGCGTTCCAATACCCTTCTACGTAAAAAAATTGTCAAGCAGCGCATGGCACAGCGAGCAAGGTCTCTGCTTCATAAGCCCGTCGTTCTTGGTTCGTATCTCGCTGCTGGCAACTTTTTTTTACTTCAAATGTGCATACAGATAATTCCCGGCAATCAGTTTCAACAATTATGCATACAATAAGTATTATAAATGCCCTTTGTTGTGGAAAACTGACGTTTTCGTTTCTTCAACAACAAACGGCATTTAAAATACTTATTATATTATCTATAGTATAAGCACAGGAATTGGGTTGGGCTACAAAAGTTTCGTACTTCTTGACGCAGCAAGCATTTCTATCTTGTATACAATATAAGTAAGATATAATATAATAAGTATTTTAAATGCCGTTTGTTGTAGAAAAACCGACGCTTTCGAACTTCATCATGCTGTTCGTAAACAAAGTTATGTGGAGAAAAATTGACATTTGCCACAGCAAGAATTTCTATTTTTATGATATTGAAGTTTGCATCGTTGGAACGCAACGAAACTTTCGGAGCCCGACCTTTTTTGGTACATTTAGCCCTCGGAATTCACTCAAACACTTTTCAGTAACCTCATCACATATTTGCAGCCTAAATAAGTAAGAAAAGATTCTGGATCATAATGAAAAGGACGAAATAGAAAAAAAATAATTTTTGTTGCATTGCAACGATGCAAACTTCAACATCGTCTATTTTTAAAACATAACTTTGTTTACGAACAACATAATGAAGTTCGAAAGCGTCAACTTTTCCACAACAAAAAGAATTTTAAAAAGCATTATATGCATAATTGTTGAAACTGATTGCTGGGAATTATCTGTATAAACATTTAACTAAAAAAAAGTTGCCAGCAGTGAGATTTGAACCAAGGACGATGGGCTTATGAAGCAGAGACCGTGTTCGCTGAGCTACGCGCTCCTTGGAATTTTCTCTACGAAGAAAGGTATTTACGTAGAATGGTTGGGGCACATGGACATCATAGAAGTGATACATAAAACATATTTCGTTGAAATCTGTGATCCCGTTTTCAATTCTGATAAATTCAGTTCGTTATACATCGAATTCGCTTGAGAGTTTTCTCCACATTGATATGAAACCAGATCGCTTTCTGGACCTCATACGAACGCCTTAAATACACGGAAGAAAATCCTTTCTAAATATAAAGTTGGCAAGGATACAATTGTGTTTATAAAAAATGGGGAAACATGGGTTTGAGATTTGCAAAAGTGGAATGAAATGTGAACTAATATTCCTGAATTCAACAATTTATCACTATCTATGTATACACCTCCGATCCTTATCGGGGGTGTATATATAGATTCGCGTTTGCTGGAACTCACCCTTGTGAGTTCTAGCAAACGCGAATCGCTGATTTTTTTCCGTGTCGTCTTTATAGTTGGTTTAGCCGCAACGCCAAAAAAAAATATGACTATCTTCTGAGACGGAGAGATCCGTCTCACGCGCGCGAGCTAAACCAACCGAGCGAAGGGCAACAAGGTGTCAAGCGCGGCCACGGCCGGCTCCTTCTCTCGTGGGAAAATTAGACCGAAATCACACAGATGGTGCCATCCCTCGGGGAAACCCCAAAGTATAGGATAAAAGTCAACAGAAAAATAAAAAGAAAGAAGAAAACATTAAAGCAACATTTATTGTAAAAAGGCGCTTGGGAAGGGGAAAGCATTAGCGGGAAACAAGGGGTATAAAAGGGCCTTCCTGAGGATAGGAAGGCACTTCTTGGTGGAAGTCCAACTCAGACGCAAGTCCGGAAACGAACATAGGTCCAAGCTGAAAGAAGCAAGGATAATGTTTGGCAGAAGGATAAGCTGAGGGTGGAACAAAAAGAAATCAAGTCTTTGGCCTTCTGAATAGGGACCCGAGTGTCTGGAAAAGCGATTATATATCCAAGCTGAAGAAAGTGAGGAAAATATTCGTGAAAGGATGGGATCGGGACTGAAAAGAAAAGGCAATAAAGAATACAGAGCGAGGGTCGGTGGCGAAAGGACGATTAACAAGCAAAATTACAGAAAAATTAAAGCCGAGAATTCCTAGCTGACCAAGCGGTGAAGGCAAGGAAAACAAGGAGCATTTCCCACGAGAGAAAGAGAGAAGGAAGGAAAACAAAAGGGTTAGCGGCCGAGCGAGGCCGAACGCGAAGATTCAAAAATTTCAAATTTCAAAATTACACACACACGCAAAGAGTACATGCGGTACACCTATAAAGGAAATTGGAGCGAACGATACCGCGAAACACACAATCAAACTGTACATGAAACGAATTCGAAGCGAGCGGCACCAACAACACGTCTTGGTGACAAACGTCAAAGAGACAATACAAAGATACGCAACTGCGGTGAAATGGAATGTACAGGGTGATTCACATCGGATGTGCCTGATCGAGTAAAGGAATTACCAATAAAATTCGATTCTTTTTGCCAGATAAAAAGGTCTCGATTAATTTACTCCCTAGTCGAGTCCCGAATCCAAATAAATTCAATGTAATAAGGGATTACCCGTTACACTTCAGACCGTTGAAGATACAATGTTTTACAACTTTCCCCGCCTTTCCTAATAAAAGTGAGTTCTGGCAAACGTAAATCGCTCACTTTTTTCCTGGGCTCCTTTGCGGTTGGTTAACCCGTAACGCCAAAAAGAAAGATGGCTATCTCCATACTATAGAAGATACAATTTTTTTTTAACTTTCACCGCCCGATAAGGGTGAGTTCCGGCAAATAAAAATCGCACATTTCTTTCCAAGGCTCCTTTGTGGTTGATTTACCCGTAACGCCAATAAAAAGATGGCTATCTCCATACTATGGAAGATACGATTTTTTTTAA
The DNA here is from genome assembly GCA_944452715.1 of Ophion slaviceki. Classification (NCBI taxonomy): domain Eukaryota; kingdom Metazoa; phylum Arthropoda; class Insecta; order Hymenoptera; family Ichneumonidae; genus Ophion; species Ophion slaviceki. The sequence goes on along the minus strand of CALYCA010000163.1, from coordinate 36,186 downwards.
CTTCCACCCCCCAATAAGGGTGAGTTCCGGCAAACGAAAATCGCTCATTTGTTTTCAGGCTCCTTTGCGGTTGGTTTACCCGTAACGCCAATAAAAAGATGGCTATCTCCATACTAGAGAAGATACGATTTTTTTTAACCGTTCACCGCCCTAAAAGGGTGAGTTCCGGCAAACGAAAATCGTTCATTTTTTTTCTAGGCTCCTTTACCGTTGGTTTACCCGTAACGCCAACGAAAAAGATGGCTAGCTCCATGCAGATACGATTTTTTTAAACGTTCACCCCCCGTAAAGGGTGAGTTCCGGCAAACGAATATCGCTCAATTTTTTTTCCTAGTCTCCTTTGCGGTTGGTTTGCCAGTAACGCCAATGAAAAGATGGCTATCTCCATACTATGGAAGATACGATTTTTTTAAACATTCACCCCCCGCCACTGCCACCCCCATAAGGGTGAGTTTCAACAAAAGAAAATCGCTCATTTATTTCCTAAGCTCCTCTGCGGTTGGTTTACCCGAAACGCCAATAAAGAAGATGGCTATCTCCATAAAATGGAACATACGATTTTTTTTAACTATCACCCCCCGATAAGGGTGAGTTCCGGCAAACGAAAATCGCTCATTTTTTTCCTATGCTCCTTTGTGGTTGGTTTACGCGTAACGCCAATAAAAAAGATGGCTATCTCCATACTATTGAGGATACGATCTTTTGAAACTTCCACCCCCCCCCCCCCCCCCGATAAGGGTGAGTTCCGGCAAACAAAAATCGCTCATTTGTTTCCTAGGCTCCTTTGCGGTTGGTTTACCCGTAACGCCAATAAAAAAGATGGCTATCTCCATACTATGGAAGATACGATTTTTTAAAAACTTTCTCCCCCTTATAAGGGTGAGTTCCGGCAAACGAAAATCCCTCATTTTTTTCCTAGGCTCCTTTACGTTGGTTTTCCTAGGCTCCTTGGCGTTCGTTTTCCCGTAACGCCAACAAAAAAGATGGCTATCTCCATACTATCCAAGGTACGATTTTTTTAACTTTCACGCCCTAATGAGGGTGAATTCCGGCAAAGGAAGATCGCTCATTTTTTCCCTAGGCTCCCTTACGGTTGGTTTACCCGTAACGCCAATAAAAAGATGGCTATCTCCATACCGTGGGTACTACGATTTTTCACAACTCTCACCCCCCGATAAGGGTGAGTTCCGGCAAAGGAAAATTGCTCATTTGATGTCCTAGGCTCCTTTGCGGTTGATTTACCTGTAACGCCAATAAAAAGATGGCTATCTCCATACTATGGAAGATACGGTTTCTTCAAAACCTTCACCCCCTTATAAGGGTGAGTTTCGGCAAACGAAGATTGCTCATTTTTTTCCTAGGCTCCTTCACGGTTGGTTTACCAATAACGCCAATAAAAAAGATGGCTATCTCTATACTATGGAAGATACGATTTTTTTTAACTTCCACCCCCCAATAAGGGTGAGTTCCGGCAAACGAAAATCGTTCATTTTTTTCTAGGCTTCTTTACCGTTGGTTTACCCGTAACGCCAACGAAAAAGATGGCTATCTCCATGCTATGGCAGATACGATTTTTTTAAACGTTCACCTCCCGATAAGGGTGAGTTCCGGCAAATGAATGTCGCTCACTTTTTTTCCTAGTCTCCTTTGCGGTTGGTTTGCCAGTAATGCCTATGAACAGATGGCTATCTCCATACTATGGAAGATACGATTTTTTTAAACTTTCACCTCCCGCCACTCCGCCACCCGTAAGGGTGAGTTTCAACAAACGAAAATCGCTCATTTATTTCGTAAGCTCCTCTGCGGTTGGTTTACCCGAAACGCCAATAAAGAAGATGGCTATCTCCATAAAATGGAACATACGATTTTTTTTTAACTTTCACCCCCCGATAAGGGTGAGTTCCGGCAAACGAAAATCGCTCATTTTTTTCCCTAGGCTCCTTTGTGGTTGGTTTACGCGTAACGCCAATGAAAAAGTTGGCTATCTCCATACTATAGAAGATACGATTTTTTTTAACTCACCCTCCGATAGGGCTGAGTTCCAGCAAACGAAAAACGCTTTTTTTCCTAGGCTCCTTTACGGTTGGTTTCCCCATAACGCCAATAAAAACGATGGCTATCTTCATACTATGGAAGATACGTTTTTTTTAAGTTTGACCCTTCTATAAGGGTGCGTTCCGGCAAACGAATATCGCTCATTTTTTCCTAGGCTCCTTTACGGTTGGTTCACCCGTAAAGCCAATAAAAAAGATCGCTATCTCCATACCGTGGGTGCTACGATTTTTTACTTTCACCCTCCGATAAGGGTCGGTTCCCTTTTCGAAATCCCTCAAAATGATTCGTATGATCTTTTATAAGCACCCAGAAGGGAACTCATCAAATAATTGGAAAATACAAAATTTGAAAAAAAAATTCGTCGCTTAGCAACGGTGCGAACTTCAGATCCATGGGTCATCGCGACATGAAACCAAACGAATTAGTATGCCAATTGCACCATCATGCCAGAGAAAGAATCTTAAGGACAACGTAGAAGCAATACTTGCAGACGCGCAAAGGATCGTCGGATTTATCGAAGAAATCAAAGATGTATTGCTTGCGATTGACGATGGTATCTCCTCTGACTCAAATAAGGAGTCCAAACTTGGTTTAAACAACAAAATTCGCAATCACTCCCGGACGCTTTCACCTCCCGGATACAATAAAAAATTCTCATCGCTTGTACTACGTCTATGGTGTTAAACTTTGCATCGTTGGGATGCAACGAATATTCCTTTTTATTTATTAGTTTCTTTTTTAAAAATTAATATCTAAGCTCTTTCTTTGCAGTTTTAGGTTATGGATCCCAATAAACAATGTTCGAAAAAAAATCACTGATATTTTTTGCCCAAATGAGCCAAACAAAATTAGGAATTACGAAAAAAAATAATAACTTCGTTGCGTTCCAACGATGCAAACATCAATACCACTATAATCTAAATGTTGCTTGATTTTATTCTACGACACATTACTGGAATTTTATTAAATTATTTTCTAATATTCCCAAAGCAACTAAGCCACAAGCGAAACGGGCATGGTGAGACATCAATTACAAGACAAGCGTCACCAAAGTTTTTAGATCCATTAGAATGGATATGGCGTCCAGCGGGGACCAACTCCATTATTATGAGTCAGATGCTGGCGAGATGAATGCTGTGCATTTCTCACCATCTGTCTCGACATTAAAATGTTTGACCCCAAGCATCAACGAGCCTGTAATGCCTAATTTCCTATCGCCTTTGGTTCCTTATTGTGATTCTTCAGACGGAATCTCTGATGATGACTTTGAGTCGGTGAATAAATATGAAATATAAATAGTCGTATTTTTATGCGATAAATTAAGACCTTTCCTGCAAATGATTCGACATTTTTTTAAAATTCAGTCTAGTTGCTACGCATAAAAAATCCTACATGATTAATGGACGATAGAATAAGTTAGAGAAACGCCATATTCTATTAGTTTTTTAATCGTATAGAATTTTTTTCTTACTAACTGCGAGGCGTCCCATGTTATTTTAATAATGAAACCATCTCTGAATTTACTATAATCGTAAATTCAATAATAAAAAAATTTCTCTACAGTCGACTAAAATAGCTATCGGAGCACAATCACGACGGACCAGAAAATGCAAAAAAACCACCGTTCATTTACCGAACAAAAATATTCGTCAAGAAACTGACAACATGATCAGAGAGCAAACTGAAAAAGATGTAAAAGATGATGATGGGAACAATGCATGGACGTTAAGGTTTACAGCGAAGGAAAAAGGAATGGTGATTAAGAACAATTTTTATACGATTATGTTTGCAAAAAAATCTCGAAATAGTTTTCAACATTAAACTTTCTCGTTTGAGTCAAATTTACAGATTTGATTTACGTTTTGGAAATGGCTTCCGGCTGTTTAACCTTTTTAAAACAAGTTACCTCAAAGGATAGCGAAAGTTTTGATGATAATAAAATACAATGTTTTTCTCTCGTACGTTCGAACAAGTAGAAACGATGAATCGCCGGTACGTACGGGTACAAACGATTTCTCGGTAGTACAAACAATTATACTCGTCGATACCAACAGGTCCAAACGATTGCTCGATAGTACAGAAGGGGACAAACGTTTTCTCGGTCGTACAAACGATATACTCGTCGATACGAACGAGTACAAACGAATGTTCGATAGTGCAGACGGGTACAAACGAAATCTCGGCGGTACAAACAATATGCTCGTCAGTACGACCGGGTACAAACGGATGCTCGGAGTACAGACGGGTACAAACGCTTTGTCGGCGGTACAAACGACATAATTATCAGCACGATCGGGTACCAACGATTGCTCGATAGTACGGACGGGTACAAAGGTTTTCTCGGTGGTCTAAACGATATACTCTATTGTACAGACGGGTACAAACGTTTTCTCGGTGGTAAAAAGAATATACTCGTCAGTACGAATGGGCACGAACGATGTACTCGTCAGTATGAATAGGTACAGACGATTAATCGCCGGTACGAACGATTTCTCGCTCGTGCCACCGAGAAATCGTATGTACTCGTTTGGAACCCAAACGATCTCTCGATAGTACAGATATACTCATCGATTTTAACGAGTACCACCGATTTCTCAGTGGTGCGAACGATATTTTTGTCGATACGAAGGAGCACAAACGCTTGCTCGATAGTACAGACGGGTACAAACGTTTTCTCGGTTGTAAAAACGTTTGAAAAGTTTGCGAAGAGGAATGTTATCACCGCGTGTTGCCGTATCTGACTTATGATGTTCTAGAGCTTCAGCGCGACGGAGTTGCAAAGCGGCACCAGCACGTCCTCTCGGCACTTGATAAAGAATGTAAATTATTATTATGAATTGAAATATTAATAAATATGGAAATTGATCAATTTAGTATTTAATGAGGAAATGTCAGACAGGTATTACGTTGCCGGGGTGCCAGGCCTCTAAGTAGCACACAGGACAACTACTCGCACGGTACAGTGGTTCGGAGAGGTAAGATTCAGGAACTCGTGCACATTGGTAGAAGCACAAAGTTTTTAGGATATCTTCGTGCTCATTGAGGATGCACAGAATATCGGAGAACTTGGGATTTTAGGAACTTGTTAAGCCAACCGTATAAATTGACTTAATTAGAGCAAATACTTTATTCTCATATCCATAGAATAAGAACAAATATAAATACAAAGTAAAAATATATGCCAATATATTTTTCCGTTAATATAAATCGCTATGTCTCATGGCTTGCGTACGTGACTAAGCGATCAACGCACAAAGCAACGTTGTCTAGGATTAAGTATCGATATTTCGCGGCCTGCATATGCGCCCGAGCTCTCAACGTTTCCATAAATATCGTGTAAGATTAAATTTTATTGCGCCTCGCCTTCGGCGTGAGTCCATCGTCCAAAACCTTAAAACACTGCAGACTGAGTCAGACTAGCGTATGGGAATATATACCTATCAATGGGTCCCACGGATGCATTCCCAGAAATGCAGTCACGTTGACCCTTGCCCCACTATCGCTATCCGATGAATATCGGCCCTGCGTAGCACGGGACTGACGACCTATAAGTCAGAAACGTGAAATCACTGTTACGAAGAGGTTCTCTCCTGAAGACCTCTACTGTTAGCTGCTACGCTAGCGATACTCCGTACAGTACACGGGATAACACGCTCAAGTTTTCATTAAGAAACTCTGTAAATTACGTGAACGCATTTGTTGTAACGTTTAAACCATCGCGCTAATAAACCGGAAGAGTGTTATCCGCATCCGAGTAAAAATAACATCGATTTAACCAACTGATATAAGTGTAATTAAATCATTGACACAATTAACTCGTGATCTTCTCCTTTGTGTTAACCTGAAGACACCCTGTTCCAAATCCTGGCAAGCTCTGATTCTTCACCCGCTTCGCATCGTACTCACCAAGGTTCGTCCTCTTTCTGTAAAGACGTCGACTGTTTGTTATAACAGGAGTCCCAAGGAAAGAGACCTTTGATCAACATTTCGGCAAGTATCAAAATACACGTGAAACTCATCTCACTTCCAATATTGGTCCTGATTCTGACATCGAGGAAAGACTGCGCCGTCGATAAAGACACCGTTGGGCTACAGGCCTATTGTTACGCGTATTACCATCCTGACACGTAATACAGCCCTGGAAAGGGTTCCCAAATCCCAGTTTTATGAACAAACTTCAGGCGCAGCCATGGGTTCCCCTATTTCCCCTATCATCGCCAACATCTTTATGGAGAACTTCGAGAACAGAATTCTGCAAGAAGCTTCCCTCAAGCCCTCCACCTGGTTCCGATATGTCGACGATACCTTCGTCATTTGGAGTCACGGCAAAGAAAACCTCAATCATTTCTTAACCTTCCTCAACTCTCAACACCCCAATATTCAATTCACCATGGAGATAGAACAGGAAAATCAAATCCCTTTTCTGGATGTACTGGTTCAACGGAGAAGTTTAGCGGAAGCCAACGCATACGGATAGATACCTCCACGCTACGTCCCATCACCACCCTTCCCAAAAACAGTCAGTCATAAGCTCTCTGGACTACAGAGCTCTAGCGGTCTCCGAACCAGACTCCCTGGAGGTTGAACTAGAACACCTACGAAAAGCTTTAGGAGACAATGGCTACAAGCCAGGCAACATCGAAAGAACGATAAAAAATCTAAAAAGAAAAATAGCTGATTCGAAAACGGTTACAGCACTTGATGGAGAGAAAATGAAGGACAAATAACCGCAACAACCTCCCTTCCATACCTTCAGGGCATAACCGATCGCATAGGCAGGGTCCTTAGAAAACATATCGTGCGAGTCATCTTCAAACCTCAGAAGAAACTGGCACAAGTGATTCCGAGTGCAAAAGACCAAAGACCACCATTAAGTGCACCAGGAGTATACAAGATACCCTGCTCATGCGGTAAAGTGTACATAGGGGAAACCGGGAGGAAGATCAGTACACGGATCAAAGAAGACCAACGGTGTATCAAATATGGCCATATTACACAATCAGCGCTGGCCGAACATTGGACGGAGACTGGTCATGCCTTCCAGTTCGACAAAGCCCAAAGTCTGGCCCCATCAAACAGCTATTTTTGTAGGCAACACCGAGAAGGCTTGGAAATCCGAAAACATCCGGACAATCTAAACAGAGATGGAGGATATCACGTCAACCCTATTTGGCACACCGTCCTCCCGGTTTTTTAATTGACCAGCTGATCAATTAAAACATCTCATTGGCTGGTGCAGCGATCTGGAACGATGACTGCAACTATATAAGGAATACCTGAGACACGAAAGCTTCAGTATCGGAGCTCTCAGCCCTGATGATGCAGACAGTAACATTTGCGAAACGTCGGCATAACGCTGATCCTTAACACGGCCCCCATCCGCAAGCCACATAGTCTTCTCATTACATAAAGAGCCGTGAAAGCCTTAAAACTAAAACGAGTAAAATATATATATTATAACACAGCAAAAATTGTAAAGGTACACTCGAAACTGAATTACAATTGGTTGACTTGCACTGCACAATTGGTTGACTTGCACTGTATAAAAGACGAAGTACAAAAGAAATATAAAATAACCGATTTTCTAAAGCGCGGTCCGACACTTCACGACACGACGAGCGAAGAAGAGCGACTGCTTGGTGGAGAGACCGGAGAGAAACTGGCGAGAAGAGTGGTAGCCTTCTCCTTATACATTCTCCGTGGAGGAGCGATATCGAGAGGCGGGGACGTGGTGGTGATAGTGACGTCGATTGGTGTCATCTCGCTCGCTCTTACAGGGTTAAACAGGGACCAACGATAAATCGATTTTTATTAATTTAACGTAGGGCTTACAATTTTCTTATAACAGCGGAATTATTCTAATAAAGAATTTGTATGTATTATAATTAAAAAATGGTATATTTGTTATGAAAATCCGTCGTATATTTAAAGAATAATAAAATAAAATGTTCGTTTAAATGCTGGAAGTTGATAATATAATTTGCATCGTGTTTGTATCTATTATTTTCTACCTAGTTTTATATAATTCTTATAATTTGAGTATAAAATAATAATAACGAGTATAATTTTGTATTTTGAGGTAAAATGTAATAACGAATATAACTTTATGTATAATGTCTTATATTAAATAGGTATAAAAATATAGAATAGTATTTCTTTAGATTGTTAACATGTTATATAATGATAGGGTTTATTATATATTGTTCATCGATTTTTATACAATAGGATTAATTGATTTTGTATTAAAAATGTAATAATGTGGTTTTTAATAAACCCTATTGGTGGCGAGTAGGGGTTTATGCGCTGTTGATTATTTTATAATGATTCGTAAGGTACGCCCTTAAATAATAGTGTCTTACATAACTAATTCTGTTTTTATATAAAGATAATGCGCAAAAATATTAATATAATGTTTTCGAATAAAGAGCATATTGGAATAGTTGGTCAATGGTTTCTTACTTAAAGGAAACGTTGCGAGGTCGATGTCTCCGATTTCGATTAAATTTGGCATGCTTGTAGAATGGGTAAAAATAGGCGACACGTATTTTTTTATATCGGCGGAACCCGATTTTTAAGGGTTGAAAAGCACCCTCGAAAATTGGGGTGTTTTTCGTTTTTCGTCGATAACGTTTTAACGGTACGAGATATGAAAAAACTTCAAATTGCAACAATGTTTATTTTTTCGTGTACTATACATTGGAGATGAGAACGATGCAGATAGCAACAAATTTCATATTGTTTATTGCAGAAATGCAATTTTTTCAACCGTATCTCCGAGAATTTTTAATCGATTGGGATGTAAATTTGCACACATGTAGAGAATGGAAAAGTGCGGATACGGATTTTTTTCTTTTTCCGATATCTCACAATTAAGGGGTTGAAACTGTCCGTCGATTTTTTTACCGAGAGCATCGTATAATCAGCTAGTCTTTTGGCATTTCGGTCTAAATTCACATCAATATATGTTCGTGTTATGACGCAATTGCATATTTGTAACATTCCACCCCCCCCCCCCCCCGCAACAGTCCCCCTCTCGAAAGGCAAACGTCCAAAGTTCTTACCGTGCGGCATGGACGAAAATTTGTAGAAACAAAAATGGGTTACAAAGAAAGTACAATCAGTCAAAATAGTCGATACACATTTTCTCGTTTTGGAAATAAAAATGAAGTTCGAAGGGAAAAAATGTTGTATTCTTCGACTTCTAGACGTTCATGATGATAATGATGAGTACAGCAACAAATGGTGTGTTGTTTATTACAATAATTCGTGAATTACACTCCGCTCACTGTATCGAAGGCATTATCTGCAGAGATTACAGCGTTTTTGAGTCGCCGCTGCAACTCATGAACAGAATAATGCAAACATTTTTATCAGCTTATAACGCAGCATAATTTAATCTTTATCTTCAACTTTAATTTCACAAACAGCAAAACCAATGAACGAAAGAAATAAATCTTCGCAAAGAGCGACTACGGTGCAAAGAGCGGCCCTCATGATAACCTTGAAATCGCCTTATTATGGATTAATAGCAGTTCTGGTAATAGCGTGTGTCGACGTAATTTTTTCGTGTGTATTTATCAATTGGGTTTCAAGTCATATAATTTCACCAACGATCATTATTGCTGCAGTTACGACGGAGAAGCCAGCCAAACATTTTGAATTCGAAATACAAATAAAAATGTACGTTAATCCGGTGAATGTTATTCAACTTCTATCCATAGCGATAAGTGCTATGAATCTGCCTCCCCCTCCAATCATCGAACAGGAAAAACAGTTCAGTAAGGATCTAGAAAACATGATCATTGGAGCGATGGATCAACCCATGAAAATGGAAGTCGAAACTGGTTCGAGTTTTCTGTCACCAAATGAAATTTATGAAGCAACCGCAATAGAAGATGACAGTGAAGGAGATTGGCACGGACAACGATACCTAGATCCAAAAATTAACGAAAATGTATGTACCCAAGATATAGAAGAATTGAGTTACGAATACAAGACAAGAGCTGTAGATTACTGAAGATCCGGGGCAAATGGGAATAGAAAGTTACCATCTGTTCAAACGAAATTCAAAAAGGTGAAATCAAAGCCGCAGTTGCGCCGGTAGGCCCACAGTATAAATAAGGGTGGCACCTAGAAAGAAAAGTTAACAAAGATTGCTCACTACACGTTAAACAATTTTAATGATGCTTTGGACAAAAGGCTGCCTGTCCATGATATAGATATTCGACAATGGGCCTAACGTGCACGAGAAATTGTAGAAATACCAGCCGTAAATTTCCAAGCATCCGCTTCTTGGCTAAGGACATTCAAAAACCAACGTGGAATTGTGTCACGGACGATTACTAAATATGTAATGTGAAAAGTGTGAAAACACATTTAATTCTGATCAGAGTGGATTCAATTTAGAGCTACATACACGTCGCACATTGGCGAAAGAAGGGTAGAAATCCGTTGAGACAGTCGTGCAATCGAAAACATCAACAGCATACAGTTATACTATACAGCCTTTGGTTTCTGCGAGCGGCAAGCTTTTGGCACCTATGTTGATCGTTTTAAACAAACCTACTGGCAAATTTGGTCCTCGGGTGGAACAAACTATGTTCAGAGCCGAAAATATATTTCTATTGGCTTCGAAATCTGAAAAATTGACGACTAATCATATCAAGCGATGGTTCCAAGAAGTATATATTCCCAATACGGGTCCAAAATCGGTAATACTTCCGGATTCTTGGAGCGCTCAATGTCCAACTGCATTTAAAGAAATGGATATGCAAGGGAAATATATTAAAGTTTTAACCATTCCAGCAGGTAAATATATTGCATCAGTTTCATTAGTTCTGTAGACAATTAGTTCATATGATAATTAGTAATTCATGACGGTACGACTGGAATGATCCAGCCCCTTAATGTTTATGGCTGCCGTGTATGGAAAAACTTCGTCAAACACTTTTCTGACGCGGTAATATTACACAATTACGATCTCAATCTGCATTTGAGAGACAATATTGTTAAATTACAATCTCTTACACACAACCAGTTGTCTTCTCCACGGTTTACAAACCTTTTCAAATATGCGTGGTACAAAAGCGGGTACGAAGAAGGAAGACCACCAAACTTCGAAAATCCGGTAGAATTTTGCTTTTCACAAAATGTACCGACATGCGATATATGCGGCGAAGCAGCTATTATCACTTGTGCGTGGTGTAAGAAATCTCTTTGTTTCAAACACTTTTATCATGACTATCATTATTGTAATAAGTATAATCCATAAAAAACATAGAGTTGAAACGTTTCCTAAATGAGTAAGCGTGAGAACACTTTTCCGATTGTGTTATAATCTTCAAAGGCAGTGCGCGGCGGGGGAGAATTTCTTCGTAAATATACAATTGTAATCCAGTTGCTTCCCGAAGTACGAAGTCAGTCCGTGATAGCGATCCTTGCCTCTGCCCATATTAGTGGAAAACTGAAGAGTGATTTTTCACAAGTAATTCACGATGTATTGCAATACACAACACGCCATTTATTGATGTACTCATCATTATCATCATGAACGTCTAGTAGTTGAAGAATACAACATTTTTTCCTTTCGAACTTTATTTTTATTTCGGCCCGTTCACGAGCTATGGAAAGAACGAAGTTTTAAGGGTGCGTTGACCCCTTAAGAGTGTCGTTCCGCCAAAACGAGGAAATGTGTATCGACTATTTTGACTGATTGTACTTTCTTTGTAACCCATTTTTGTTTCTACAAATTTTCGTCCATGCCGCACGGTAAGAACTTTGAATGTTTGCGTTTCGAGAGGGGGACCATTGGGGGGGGGGGGGCTCAAATGTTACAAATATGCAAGTGCGTCATAACACGAACATATATTGACGTGAATTTAGACCGAAATGCCAAAAGGCTAGCTGATTATACGATGCTCTCGCCAAAAAAATCGACGGGCAGTTTCAACCCCTTAATTGTGAGATATTGGAAAAAGAAAAAATTCGTATCCGCACTTTTCCATTCTCTACATGTATGCAAATTTACATCCCAATCGATTAAAAATTCTCGGAGATACGATTGAAAAAATTGCATTTTTGCAATAAACAATATGAAATTTGTTGCTATCTGCATCATTCTCATCTCCAATGTATAGTATACAAAAAAATAAACATTGTTGCAATTTGACGTTTTTTCATATCTCGTACCGTTAAAACGTTATCGACGAAAAACGAAAAACACCCCAATTTTCGAGGGTACTTTTCAACCCTCTAAAATCGGGTTCCGCCGATATAAAAAAATACGTGTTGCCTATTTTTACCCATTCTACAAGCATGCCAAATTTAATCGAAATCGGAGACATCGACCTCGCAACGTTTCCAGCTAATAATGCTTTTTTATTAATAATCTTTTAGAATTAATAATGTACACGCGCCGCGCGCGGCTAATGGGCACAAAATGTTGATGATTAATGGGGTCTCGATATCCGGAAGATGTTTAGTCTACGGTGGTACATGATAAGCCTTCGATTTGTTTATAATATTTATGGAACGCGATTTTTTAGGGTGACCGTTTGCCGTTGTGGCGGCCTATATAGGTGGAGTAAATACGCAACTGTCATGGCGGCCTACATAGGTGGAGTATACTTCAGTATAACTATGGATGAATACATGATATGATATAGGTATAGAGGCACAAGCGGAATCCGCGAGTTCGCGGGTTATTTCAGGTTTTCTAGGGAAACTAGTAATTCGCGGGGTCGCGAGTTAGTTCGTGGGTACGTCGATAGGTAAGAGAGTGAATATGGCACCCGCAAGACCGCGCATTAATTCGCGGTTTTCCGGGAAACGCGTTCGTGGGCTCACGAAGGGTGCACGAGGTGACAGAGTAGCAGGAGGACTGAGTGGGTATCATGCGCCTGAAGATAGGCAACACGACTGTCCAAGTCCGAAGAATGAGAGAATGAGAGAACCGAAGATAGGTCGCTTGGAAGTTCGAAGGTATCAGGAGAACAGGATAGCATAGTAGGCATAATGCGCCTGACGGTAGGCAACCGCCTGTAAGGCGGGTGCACTTTTTCTTTAAAAATCAAAAACTATTACTTCTGATATTGTAAGAATTCTGGAAAAAATATTTTTATAACCGGAAAATGTTCTGCTTTCTTTTGACGATCGGACATACCCGTTTTTGTTATGTTTTAACCTATTTTTAAGCTATTTTACCGAGAGTAACATAGTTTTTAGGGTAAGTATAGAGGTATTTATGCTTCTTTTTTATTCTACGTTATTTGATAGAGGGTAAGATCGCCAGGACGTCTCAGTATATCACTTGTACCACCAAGAAAATGGTTGTACCCGTCTGTGCTATCAATAAACCGTTTGTACCCGGTCGTATCAACGAGTATATCGTTTCTATTACCGAGAAATCGTTTGTACCCTTCTGTACTATCGAGCAATTGTTTTTACCCTTTCGTATCGACGAATATATCGTTGTACCACAGAGAAATCGTTTGTGCCCATGCATACTGACGAGTACATCGATGGTACCACCGAGAAATCATTCGTTCCCATTTGTACTGATGAGTATATCGTTGTTACGACCGAGAAAACGTTTGTACCTGTCTATACTATCGAGCGATCGCTTGTACTCGTTTGTATTGACGAATGTATCGTTTCTACCACCGAAAAATCGATTGTACCCGTCTGTACTATCGAGCAAGCGTATGTACCCGGTTGTACTGACGAGTATATATTTTGGACCGTTGAGGAAACGTTTGTACTCGTCTGTACTATCGAGCAACCGTACGGTCCCATTCGTACTGACGAGTACATCGTTATTACGATCGAGAAAACGTTTGTACCTGTCTGCACTATCGAGCGATCGCTTGTACTCGTTCGTATCGCCGAATATATCGTTTCTACCACCGAAAAATCGATTGTACCCGTTGGTATCGACGAGTGTATCGCTTGAATAGCCGAGAAATCATTTGTACCCGTCGATATCGACGAGTATATCGTTAGTACCATCGAGAAATCGTTGTACCCGTTCGTACTGGCGATTAATCGTTAGTACTCGTCTGTATCATCAAGCCATCGTTTGTACCCATTCGTACTGACGAGTATAGCTTTTGTACCACCGAGGAATCGTTTGTACCCGTTGGTATCGCCGAGTATATCGTCCGTACCGGCGATTAATAGTTTGTACCCGTCTGTATCATCAAGCCATCGTTTGTACCCATTTGTACTGACGAGTATAGCATTTGTACCACCGAGGAAACGTTTGGACCCGTCTGTACTATTGAACAATCATTTGTACCCGTTGGTATCGCCGAGTATATCAATTGCACCACCGAGAAAACGTTTGTACCCGTCTGTACTATCGAGCAAGCGTTTGTACTCGTTCGTATCGACGAAAATATCGTTCGCACCACCGAGAAATCGGTTGTATCCGTTGGTATCGATGACTACATCTGTACTTTCGAGAGATCGCTACTACCACCGAGACATCGTTTGTACCCGTTCGTACCGGCGATTAATCGTTTGTACCTATTCATACTGACGAGTACATCGTTTGTACCCATTCGTACTGACGTGTATATCCTTTTTACCACCGAGAAAACGTTTGTACCCATCTGTACTATCGAGCAATCGAGTGATGTACTCGTCAGTACCGTTTCAGTATCGTTTAGACACCGAGAAAACGTTTGTATCCGTCTGTACTATCGAGCAATCGTTTGTACCCGGTCGTACTGACGAGAAATCGTTTGTACTCGTTCGTACTGACGAGTATAACATTTGTACCACCGAGACAACGTTTGTACCCGTCTGTACTTCGAGCAATTGCTTGTAGCCGTTCGTATCGTCGAGTATATCATTCGTATCACCGAGAAATCGGTTGTACCCGTCTTCAATATTGAGGAGTCGTTTGCACCTCTTCGTACTGACGAGTATATCGTTTGTACTACCGAGAAATCGTTTGTACCCGTCTGTAATATCAAGCAATCGTTTGTCTCCTTTCGTACTGACGAGTATGTCGTTAGCACCAACGAAAAGTCGTTTGTACCCGTGTGTACTATCGAGCAATCGTTTGAACCCGTTCGAACTGACGAGTATAGTATGTACCACGGAGAATTCGTTGGTACCCGTCTGCACTATCGAGCAAACGTTTGTACCCGTTAGTATCGACGTGTATATCGTTGTAACACCTAGAAATCGTTTGTACCCATTCATACTGACGAGTACATCGCTTCTACCACTAAGAGTACGTGAGCGAGCGGTCCTGTCGGGTAATCCCTGACTGGGAGATCAGGTAATCCCCCACGTGGGAGATACCCGGGGACCCTGAAATCCCGCTCTAGCACACTTAATGCGTCGCTCCACTGCACCGAGTTGAAGGCGTTCTTCACATCAAGCATGACCGGCAGACAGACTGGGCGGGAGAAATGATTACCCCGCTCAGTGCCCCTGGCTGCCTCGACCACCTCCTGGATAGCGTTAACCGTTGACCTCCCTTTCTGAAAGCCGTATTGCCTCGGAAAGGTCTCCAGCGGCTCGGAAGGCCCCAAGGAGGCGGCCCGCGATAAAATAGACGAGGCAATAATTAAAAAGATGGCAGCGAGGGTTTGGAGTCGGTAAATACCCTGGAAGTGATGAACCACGGAGATCTGATCGCTACCTGATCTCACATGCACACATGCACGCACGCACACACACACACACACACACACACACACACACACACTGTGACCAGCATGCCCGCCTTCGCGGCATTCGGCGTGCACCTCCACACTTCCCGGTCTTGGCATGTCCTCCCGCCCGGTGAACCTGAAACTCTGGCCCTGGGCAATCGCCCGACAGGCTGAGTCGCCTCGCGACGCGGGGCGTTGGGCGCCAGGTACTAGGTACCGCCAGTCCAGGACTGACTTAAAATTCCCCACGCTGCGAGGACGGACGCGAAAGACGGCGGGAGGACGGTGAGGACCGAGGACGGGCCGGCTAACCCAGCTCACCAACGCGAGGGAATATGGTAGAGGGGCGCAGACGTTGGAGATAATCGAATTCATAACTAGTTCCAAGTTTATTGCCGCTTCTCAAAATACACGGGGACGGTCCCCCACAAAATAACAGAAAAATACGGAAGAACAGAAACGGGGCCGGTTTTCCCCCAAATAACCAAAACAATAAAACTAATTAATTCAATTAACCGGGCGCACGCAAGGGTTTGTTTAGAACGGGGACGGTTCCCCAAATAACCCAAAACAATAAAACGTATCGCATAATTACAATGAACGGGCGCACGGGAGGGGACCATCGTCGAGGCCAACGCAGCCTGATTTAATTCGCCGGGACACCGCAGGTGAAGTTCGCGTAACACGCGCGACACGGGTTCGGACATCCATTTGCTTAGGCATATTTGCGGCGAGAGACAATAGGTAGAAGTGGGTCGAGTCAGAGCGGAACTTGAGCAGGGTCGGTTCGAAAAACAAAATCATCCGTCCTAGAATCTCGTCTAAAGGGGGAGATAACCGGCACTACTTTATGCGCGACAAACTGAGTCAGAAGGTAACCGCGAGAAAAACGAAAGGTAACCAAAGCTACACGTCGGATAACCGGAAGGTATTCGCCAGATAACCGGAAGATACGCGATCGTCGATGGACGGCCGCGGGTAGGCCGTCGAAGAACGCGCGTATTATGTGACGTGGAATGCGAGACACGTGCTCCGGATGCGTAGATAACCGACCGACAACCGAGAGGTAACGCACCACGGGTAACCGAACTGACGAGTGACGGGCGACCAATCGTCAACGACAACCGAAAGAGAACCGAAAGGTAACCGAGAGAAAACCGTAACGCGAAGAAATAACGAGTAGATAACCGAAAGATAACCGTTAGGTAAGGTACGCGGGACTAACACACGGGCACCGAAATTCACCGAAGGAAACAGAAACTTATAACGCGCAATATTCGGAGGGAACGAAAAAGATAACCGGCAGCACGCGGACTCGAGGACGTGCGAGAGAGAGAGAGAGAGAGAACGCGAGGTAAACCCTCGCGCGCGGGCGCGTCTGCACGCTGCCCGGGGCCGACCGCTACACGGACAATGACCGGCCTTTGTTCCGACCGCTCGGACCCACTCGCGCACGCAAGGGATTCGTAAATCCCATACTCGACTGACGCACTTCACTAATTACAAGCGAAAGGGAAAAGAATACAGCACGGGCAACTATCAAGTTTTTGGCCAACACGGAAGGGTTGAATGTGCATTTTCTCACCGGGGGGTCTCCACAAAACAAACTCGCCCATCGCGAGACAAGACAAACCGAAGCGTTCCTCGTAATTAATCCCACTGGCGAGGGCACATCCAATCCTTACCCAAAGGTATTGCGAGGATCGGGCTCACCGCTATGCGCCTCCTCGCCTCTCGTTCCTCGTCGCGGAAAAGGTCCTCGGCCGGGCACTCGTGGTTCTTTCCTTACTGGACTAGACTCGTGGGCACTCGACTTCCGACTGATGAAATGTGTTCCTTCGTCGTGATGGCTGACGCTCCTTACCCTTCCCCAGTTTTTACCGCCCCTACTAATGCGCTCGTGCGCCTATTATCGAGGAGCGTTATTGGGTGCCTCGCGGCACCCGCCCCCCCTTGTCGCGCGGTGCCCGAATTTCGAACTTCGGACACCGGTGACGATTCGCACGTGGGACGGGCCAAGACCCCCCACGACACACACCCCAACTACCGCGTACGGCGCTTCTCCCGCAGTTACTATTGTTCGCATCGCGAATGTCTTCCTCCAAGATCCGGGAGGGGGCGACGGGCACGGGGGAGGCCTCCCTCGACAGGACGAGGCACCCCTCAAGTCCCTCGGTGGGCCCACGACCAAAGCACACATTTCAACACCCGCCACCCGTCTCACCACCCTCCCAAGCCTCAACACGGAGGCGCCGATTTTTAGTCGGACTGTGACGCTCGCGACACGAAAGGAGGGGTACGGCTCCTAGGCCGCTAGGTCCGAGGGGCGGGAAACACGCTATATTCGGTCATAAACCAGCACCCCTCGGGCATCCCCCTTGTCCACAAACGACGGTGTTCCTCGTTCGCCTGCGTCTTGGGCGAAACGCCGCGCGTACCGTCTTCGGTCAACCGCGGCGAAGGAGATAGGGGGGAGGGCAGCACCCGCCCCCCTGCAATTATTCTCTACCAATCGGCGATGGGGACGAGCGCGACGTACAGCGATCTCCGTTCCTTATTCAAAACAAAAATATAGCCCGAACCAACGGTCGCGGGCTCCCAATCCTTGCAATAAAAACGGCCGTTGCTTTTCTCAGAATGTTACGCTGGATCGCTCTCGCCGCAAAACATTAGCCTAACAGGCGATTTACTCGTCGTCTTAGGTCATGGAGAGTGTGTCCGAACTACAAAAGAAAACGTGAAACATAGAAATTTCCAGATACTTCTCGACGATGACGATCCCCTTCCGCCCCCCCCCCCCTACAAGTGACTCGGGAATCGAGCGGCCCATTGCGTTCTCGGCCGAGGAAAAGGGTCGTAAATCTGACCCGTCACCCAAAATCGCTCCGTGCCTCGTAACGGGGCAAAATGTCACGTTACAACACACACACACACACACACACACACACACACACAAAGAAACACACAATCACACACACGCACGCACCCACGAACACACACGACTCTTGAAGGTGTGACAACAGTGGCCTGAAGAGTTGTTGTCATTTACCATGTGCCGATCCATCCACCTCGTGGTGACAGTCGGACAACGGTGAAGTTCTGTTTTTCGTATATTAAAATCCACTGGCTGAGTGATGAAGGGCTTCATTTTGGTGCTTAAATCGCTATTGTTGTGTTTCTCCTATCCACGATGCGGGAAACTCATATTGCCGAATTTTTATTATTTTATTTTTTATTTTCTGGGTGACGGGCTCATTTGCACCCCATGGTTCCTTTCTGACTATTGTTCCTCTCATTTAGTAGAATTTTTCAAGTCAATACAAAATTTGACCTTAAGCTTTGGGATCAAGGTCAATTGTGCGGGTCCATGTTGGAGGGTGATCTTCGCCGAACGTGACTCGGGAAATCACCTGGCGGAGTGGTCAAACATAATTTTTGTACACACTGTACATGTTGATCCACAGAAGCCGTCCAAGTACAGAGGCCTGAGGAACTCCTCCAGTCACCCTATACGTCTTCGGTCAATCCTCTGTGTCGTATATGAGCCACCTATTACATAGGTAACTCGCCACTATTCTCCGTAGATACCATGGTACACCTAATGTTTTTAGGGCATCCATGATACACTTCCAGATCGCCGAGTCGAAAGCGTATTTGACGTCGAGGGCGACGACTGCGCAGTACTTCTTGGACCCTCTTGTCCATCGTTTCCCCGCAGTCGACTCCTGCGCCTGCTTCACCACTGTGTTGATGGCATCCAAAGTAGAGCGCTATTTTCTGAAGCCAAACTGGCCCTCCGCCAGTAGAAGGTCCACGATCTTCTCAATCCTATTATGGATGATGCGCTCGAAGATCATTCCGGCGGTATCCAGCATACAGAGCGGACGATAGGATGAAGGTTCGTCCGGTGGCTTTTTCCCTTTCGGGAGGAGCACTGGCTTCTGCCACTTCCACTTGTCCGGGAATATTCCTTCCTTGAGACACGCATTGTACATGCCCAGGAATATTGCTGGTGCCAACTTGATCGCTGCCTTGAGTGCGATGTTGGGTTGTTACGTCCTAGCACTCTCGTCCTCCAAATATTCATATCTGGTACGAATTGTAATAATTATTAAGATTTTTCCCTCCCGACTAACGCGCTCATTTATGTTTTTCTTGGGGTACATATTAATCAGAACGACCCATATATGGTCGATTTCACTCAGAAACCCCGTTATATAAAAAATTCGTAAATATATCTTTAAACTTAGTACGCGTATACTTTAGGGACAAACAGTTCCCATAATAACTTTACCGCTAAGCTTACCCGTAACTTCAGGGACGAGCACATGGGTGCTCGGATTGACTTTACAAATAGCCTCATATACACGTACATATCTGTTTGCCTGTACACTTCTGGGACACGCGCATGGGTCGCCGAAGTACCATATCATAATGTTTCATATATAGATACATAATACGTACCTGCATGCTTCAGGGACGTATACAAGAGTACCTGAAGTACCTCCTATAATAATGCCGTATGTCTATTTCCATGCATACTTTAGGGACATAAGTCCTCGGAATAACTTTAGTGAATATAAGGGTGTCCCATTTTAATCTTACACCTGAATTTTCTCGAAAAATATTGCTCGGACGAAATATTGTGTGGAACAAAACTTCTAGGGATTGAAGGGGGACGTTTGAAAAAAATTTATTTGAGGAGCCAAAATTCAAAATGGCGGCGTTACAAAGGCTGACATGTTTTTTTCAAACGGAAACATAACTTTTTTTATTGCCAAAAAATTTGTCAGCTGAAAACTAAAAACTTTTGATGAAAATTTTTTTTCATAAAGTTCATAGTTTTCAAGTGAAAACATCATTTTCAATTATTTCAGATGTATCCAGGATTTGTGTGTGTGTGTGTGTGTGTGTGTGTGTGTGTGTGTGTGTGTGTGTTTTCTACCCATCGTGATCAAAGTTCGTCAAGGATTTAAAGAAACACTATTTTGGGCCTGAAAATGGCACAAACGCTATTAAAATGAAAAAAAAAAACTATTTTTCATCGATTTTCCTCCAAAATTTTTTCATGAAATATCGTCCAAATTTGAAAACAAAAAAAAACAAAAATTGTCAACAGTGTTCCACACGCACGCACATGCACACACACACACACACACACACACACACACACACACACACACACACACACACACACACACACACACACACCCACACACACGCGCGCCCACACACACACACACACACACACACACACACACACACACACACACACACACACACACAAATCCTGGATACATCTGAAATAAATGAAAATGATGTTCTCACTTGAAAACTATGAACATTATCAAAAAATTTTTTCAACAAAAGTTTTTAGTTTTCAGCTGCCAAATTTTTTGGCAATAAAAAACGTTATGTTTCCGTTTGAAAAAAAAACATGTCAGCCTTTGTAACGCCGCCATTTTGAATTTTGGCTCCTCAAATAAATTTTTTTCAAACGTCCCCCTTCAATCCCTAGAAGTTTTGTTCCACACAATAGTTCGTCCGAGCAATATTTTTCGAGAAAATTCAGGTGTAACATTAAAATGGGACACCCTATATATATATATATATATACATATACGTACTCCATACGCTTCAGGGACATATACCCGAGTCCCGATGCAATAATCGATACATATCTTTACATACATATGTTGTGTCCGCAAACTTGTGCAATACAAAAGTGTTTGCGCAACTGCAAGAGTTCTACTTTGTTGGCCTCCTTGTGAGAGTTACACTTTCGCCAAAATGCAAACGTCAAAAAGACACTTTGCGACACGTCCTGACCAAGCATCTTATGATGCTTGATCTGGGGCAAATTACGACAATCAGAGTCGACAATTAAGAGAAGACACCAGGGAACAGACAGTCCTTGGTTGGCTTTTGAACGGTTCGGTCCTAAGGTACGACCGACACACTGTAAATTCAATTATAAGACCAGCCCAGTAATAAACTTATATTCCTATTCAACGAACTTGAGTTCCAACTCTTAATTTCGCAACGATCCCAAAAATACCTATCCCGGGTTCTCGAGCCGGGGATACAACATTGGTGGCAGCGGTGGGATCTGCCGAAAAGTTCGTTCATTGTGTGTGAACACGCACAATAACCACTCAAGCACCATAAGCGAGTGACCGAGTCAACCCGTGTGCTAGAGTGAGACATCCCGACCGAGTCGGAAGAGGAATCCAGAGGAAAGGCTACAGCCAAGCAGAACCAATCCCAGAAAACCCGGATCCCGAGGAACAACGGAAGAAGGACTCAACAATCAGAAAAATCGTACCCCGAAGCAGAGTACGAAACGGAGGAACGAAGACCAGGACGATCAGCAGATCATCTATCAGCATGCATCTTGCGATCATCTACCTGTAATTGACGGAACATTTATTAAATAAACTCCTCCAAAGCCAGAGAATTCGTTTATGTCGGACGAAGAAAAAGCAGACCGGTATTGATTGCCCGGGAGAGACGAACTATCGCGATCGTTAGATTCGTTTTTTAACACTGTCGTAAGTTACGGCGGTGAGAGTGATTTAGGCCGAAAGCGTCGTAGGGAAAATCCAAGCATAGAAAAACTAGATTTGACTGCCGTAACGTACGCGAAATATTTAAATCCGAAGCGTCAGCATAATCAGCCTTCGGAACACAATTCGTCAGACGCGTCGTCCAGTGCTGACAAAACGTTTAACCCCGTTGAAACCGAAAGAAATCGCGAATTAAATCACCAAGATTTTACGTTATTAAATCAACGGACAGTAACAATGGCCGAACACGACGACTATATGTCAATGAAAGAGGCTCGAATGAGCATCCCCGTATTCGACGCATCCAAACCGGAAGCCGTTACAGATTTTATACGAGCAATAAAATACGCGTCAACTCGAGTCCGTCCCGAAAATGTCGCGCATTTATTACAAGCTATATTGCATCTCAAATGACAAGGCAAAGCCGCGGCAGACCTGCGTTACAAAGACGTATAGACGTTCGACGATATGCTCATGTTATTAAAATCACTGTACGAGGCGAAGCGAACAGTCCCCGCGCTACAAATCGAATTCAATTCCTGTAGACAAAAACATGACGAGACTGTACAAGTTTACGCAAACCGCGTCGAATCTATAATAATGGATTTAATCAAGGGTTGCACGCCCATGGTCAATTCAGAAATTGGTCGAAAAGCAATCGAATAGTTAATTAGGCATTTTGCCCTAAATAATTTCGAACATGGACTTCGCAAGGACCTGCAGCTAATGGTAAGGTCACGCGGGTACCACGAGTTAGGGGAAGCAATCCGCGGAGCAATCGAAGAGGAAAAGTCGGTCGAAGGAACAAAAACAATCGCGAAGAGCGTTTTCCACAGTAGCGGACAGTCCGCACCGCCACACGCCCACGAGGGGCGAAAATCGTTCCCATTTCAAAGGCCCGCGTCACATCAGGCGCAAACACAAGCGCGTTATAGCTTGCCAGTGCCAACGAAAACGATTAATCAAGCAGAAATAATTTGCAATTATTGCAAAAAACCGGGTCACATATACAACGACTGTAGAAGACGGCCAGGATGGCAAGGCCCGAGTTATCAACAGAAGAGTTACAATTACGCACCAAACAATAAGTTCCCAAGAAAACAAAACGAGTATAGGCCAAATGAAGAAACTCAAGAAAATACGCCCAAAAGAACCGTCAGTTCATTAGCAGGCGGCGTTCTCTCAATAGCGAGAGATACAAAATGCGTTCAAGTGAACGAGAAAAAATTATCGCAAAGAAAAATAATGGACATTCTACTCCGAAAGCCATATGTACACAATGACAATGCGCCGAGAAGAATTTACCACGTCAGCGCTCAGCTGCCGCGAGTACACGCCAGTGACCTACATATAACGTCAAAGCAGGCTCGCGACAAAATGCTGACACTCCGTTGTGACACAGGGGCCCAGTGCAGCATAGTAAAAGTGAATGAGCTGGATCCGGAAACACCCATCGGGGACGAGATAATAGAACTTCACGGCCTCGGGGGCAAGGTGTTCCGCACGCTCTGCACAGCTGAGCTGAAACTGGACACCCCGGCCGCTGTGATAACGCACAAGTTCCACGTGGTCGGCAAGGAAGTACCGTTAGCAGTAGACGGACTCCTTGGAATGGACTGTATAGTCAAAAAGGGAATAAACATACTAGGAGGAAAAATGATAGAAATTCGAGGGCAAAAAATACCGTTTGTACACGGCACAAAATATTTAAAAATACCCGCCCGCACAGAATGTATTGTGCAGGTGAGGACAATGGGAAAAGGCCAAGGATTTACAAGGGAATAAAAAATCCAAAAGGGGGTCACGATGGGAAAGGCCATCGTGAAGGCAGAGGCAAACACTTGTCCTGTAATAATAATGAATGTGCTCGAGAAAGAGGAAATTATTAAAAGACCTACGGCCGAGCTGGAAAAAATGGAAATCGACAGGGGGCCTGGGAAAAGAAAACTGCGACAAACAGAAGAAAGAAGAGGAAACTCACGAAGACGCCGAAAAAACTGCGGAAATACGAAAGAAAAGGATGGAAAAATTATGACGCGAGATTAAGGGGAACTCGCATTTGAACGCAGAAGAAGAAGCAATTTTGCGAGAAATCTGCGAGGAATTCCCCGACGTATTTCATCTCGAAGGAGAACTACTTGGTTGTACGAAAGCAGTCGAGCATCGGATACCGCTCAAGGACGGGACAATGCCGATAAAGGTGCGATCTTAGCGACTGCCGGAGGAGCACAAGAAGGAAATTCAACGACAGGCACAAAAAATGCTAGATGATATAATCCGCCCAAGCACGAGCCCATGGAATGCCCCATTGCTTGTAGTGCTGAAAAAACCAGATGCGGACGGAATAATCCAAAAAAGGGTGGTCGTTGACTTTCGCAAGCTAAACGAGGCTACAGAAGGCGACTCTTACCCACTGCCCAATATCGCAGAGATACTGGACCAGTTGGGAAAGGCAAAATACTTCACGACCCTCGACATCGCTTCGGGATTTCATCAAATCCCAATGGCGGAGGAAGACAAACCGAAAACGGCTTTTTCAACGCCGTTAGGGCATTACTAGTATAATCGAATGCCATTTGGTTTAAAAAATGCACCTTCTACGTTCCAAAGATTAATGGACGCAGTATTGACCGGTTTGCAAGGCCTAAAATGCTACGTATATTTGGACGATATTGTCATACACGGAGCCTCACTCGCCGAGCACGACAAGCGGTTACGTGAAGTGCTGACGCGGCTAAGAGAGGCTAATTTAAAAATACAACCCAAGCAATGCGAATTTATGCGAAAGGAAACGCAATATCTCGGTCATATTATAACAGAAGTCGGTGTGAAACCTGACCCCGAAAAACTAAAAGCGGTCAAAAATTTTCCAATATCGAGAAATGTTAAAGAAATACAATCATTCCTGGGACTAGCCGGGTACTACCGCAGATTCATTAAAGATTTTTCCAAGATCGCAAAACCAATGACGAATTTGATTAAAAAGGGTGTCAAATTCGAATGGTCCGAATTATGCCAAAGCTCATTTGACCATTTAAGGGAAGCCCTGATCACGGCGCCCATACTCCAGTATCCTGATTTCACGAAACCGTTTATCGTGACAACGGATGCCTCGGATAAGGCAATTGGTGCAATCCTGTCTCAAGGGAAAATTGGAGAGGATTTACCCGTATGTTATGCAAACCGAACTCTCAACAAAGCCGAAACCAATTATTCGACTACAGAAAAGGAACTGCTTGCAATCGTATGGGCAGTACATCAATTTCGACCGTATATTTATGGCACAAAGTTCACCATAATTACGGATCACAAACCATTGACATGGTTATTCAGCGTAAAGTATCCAGTTAAGCCGCATATATGCCTTGACACGAGCTCAGGCAAAAGAGGGAGAACAAATTACACAACAACGCGGTAGTAGAACGGAGAAAAATAATAAAGGAAAAAATATAAGGAAATGCGGTAGCGCGACAGAGAAAGAAGATAAAGAAAGAGTGATAGCACCAGACAAAAGCGAGCAAGAAAAAATAAATAGAGAAAGAAAGAAGACTCCGCGCGGCAGCGCGAGAGAGAAAATAAAGGAAGACAGTATGGCCGCCAGCCGTTATACAAGTGAGAGGGAAGAGACCGAGTCCGACAATATGGGCTCGGACAGTGACAACACGAGCGAGAGCGCCCGCGCGAGAGAGCGCCCGCGCGAGAGAGCGCCCGCGCGAGAGAGCGCAAAAAGAAGGATAGCGCTACGAATATCCGCACAAAGAGGAGAGGCCGAGAATACGACTCAGCGTGCGACGAGGCAGCACGAGGAGAAGAAGCCTTCTGGGGAAGCGCGGCACAGGGGGAATCTCCCCGTGAGTTAAAAGAGTCGCGATGCTCGAGCACGAGCGCCAGCGACGAAGAAAACTGCAGCATTGGCATATCCACTGCAAGCAAGGACGACCGAGCGTAGATAATGCAAGAATATCACGATGCCCCTCTAGGTGGGCACCAAGGCATCACACGGACGCTGCAGCGAATACGTCAACAGTATGTGTGGCTGGGAATGAAGCGAGACGTCACCGCACACATACAAGAGTGCGACAAATGTCAGCGAAATAAATCGGGAAAAAATACGAAGGTACCGATGGTCATCACAGACACACCGGGCCGAGCGTTCGAAAAATGTGCTGTCGATATTGTAGG
Source organism: Ophion slaviceki (assembly GCA_944452715.1). Lineage (NCBI taxonomy): Eukaryota > Metazoa > Arthropoda > Insecta > Hymenoptera > Ichneumonidae > Ophion > Ophion slaviceki. The sequence goes on along the minus strand of CALYCA010000163.1, from coordinate 9,716 downwards.
TCCCTTGACCCTTGACTGGGACGAATGGATACCATACGCCATGTTTACATATAATACCACGCCGCACACGGCTACAGGTATTACGCCGTATGAATCGGTATTCGGTAAAGAGGCTAAATTACCGACCGCGCTGCGAGAAATACCGAGAGCAACATATTCATACGACGATTACGCAGCAGAATTACGTGAACGCCTGAGGGCGTCATGGCAACAGGCACAAGAAAAGCTGAAAAAAGGAAAGGAGAAATCGAAGCATCATTACGATCACACGGCCGGTAAAGTAGAGTACCGCCCGGGTGATAAAGTCCTCCTCTACGACGAGACCGTGAGGAGGGGCAGATCGGCCAAGCTCACCCCGAAATGGGTAGGGCCTTACACGGTCCGAGGCCGAGAGGCAGGCGAAACCTACCGTATCGGCCGCGGACGCAAAGAAATACGCGTACACGCGAACCGCCTAAAAAAATAAATCATCCACTAGCCGTCTCGATGGCCAGCGGATGGGCGGAGAAAGAGGGGGGGCGCGGCTTGACCGCACGAAACTCCGTCATCAGAAAAAGAGAGAGAGAGAAAAGAGGAAAAATAACATAGAAAGAAAACACACACACACACAGATATACGTGGGTCATTTGACAAGTACCTAGCCTCACCGCTAGATGGTGCCACTATTGCAAGAGAAATACACTATAGTGTAGTACCGCCTTGTAGACGGCTATTGACAAAATTTCAGCCGGATCGGACTTGTAGTTCTCTTTTAAGAGCGTGTGAAAGCAAGTGTGTCCGTTGATTTTTGAAAGAATGGAGAAAGAACAATATCGGTCGGTGATTCGATTCTTGTTTTTGGAAGGGAAATCGCGCAGTGAAATTAAAGAACGCTTGGATGCAGTGTATGGGGATGCTTCTCCTTCGATGGCGACCGTTAAATTTTGGTATAACGAGTTTCAACGTGGTCGTACGTCGGTTTTTTATGATCCACGCCCAGGTGTTCCAAAAACAGCCACTACGGAGGAGAACGTGACACAAATACACGATATCATTTTATCAGACCGCCGATTAAAGGTGCACGAGATAGCTGTGATAGTAGGCATCTCAGAAGAACGCGTGTGGCATATCCTACATGAGACTTTGGGCATGAGGAAGCTGTCGGCAAGGTGGGTGCCGCGTTTGCTGACTGCAGACAACAAGCGCATTCGTGTGACCACTTCAGAGCAGTGTTTGGAGCTGTTTAATCGCAATCCAAAAGAGTTTTTGCGTCGTTACGTGACCGTCGACGAAACATGGATTCACTGGTATACTCCAGAGACCAAGGAGCAGTCAAAACAGTGGACCTTACCCGGTGAACCTGCTCCAAAGAAGGCGAAGACAGTCCCGTCAGCTGGAAAGGTGATGGCCACTGTTTTCTGGGATTCTCAAGGTGTGATTTTTATTGACTACCTGGAGAAGGGCAAGACGGTCACGGGACAGTATTACGCCGAACTATTGAGCCGATTTAACGCCATGTTAAAAGAAAAACGGCCCCATTTGTCAAGAAAGAAAGTGCTTTTCCACCATGATAATGCACCTGCTCACACCTCCGCGCTCGCCACGGCTAAATTGGTCGAATTACGCTATGAACTGCTGCCCCATCCACCGTATTCTCCAGATTTGGCGCGGTCCGACTTTTTTTTGTTTCCGAATCTAAAAAATTCACTCGCCGGGAAGAAATTCCACTCCAATAACGAAATAATCGCCGCCACGGAGGCCTATTTTGCAGACCAAGAGATAACATTTTTTCAACGGGGTTAAAAAAATTGGAACACCGCTGGGCCAAGTGTATTCAACTAAAAGGAGACTACATTGAAAAATAAATTTTATTTTTAGCAAAATTTTGGTGTTTTCATTTGTAGGCTAGGTACTTATCAAATGACCCACGTATATATATATATATATATATATATATATATATATATATATATATATATATATATATATATATATATCGCACAGGAAGTGCGAAAGACGAAAACGCGCATCAAAAAAAAAAGTTTAATATTATAATAAAGGGAGGCCACGAAGGCTCTCCCGCAAGACGCCCTGAAAAGAGGAAGGGAAAAATAAAATGCACAACTCAAATACATATTTAAAAGAGAGAAATGCAATATATTGTTACAACATTTTTCCATATTTTCAACATAAGGGTTACGCCGAAATTTACCACAAACTCCAAGGAGTCCTCATCAGCTCCGAAGAACACCGTCTCGCCTTCATACCGAGAATAATCCATTATAATTTTCTGGAACAAAAGGGGAAGAAAAATAAAGAAAACGTGCAAAAATGTATGCAAAGAGAGAAGGGAAGTATTAAACTTACCGATGAATCATTGATTCCCGTCGAAAGTCGAAGTAATCATGAAAATGTCGCCGTTCAAGCATCGAACGAGCGACCTAGTCGAAGCACGGAAACGCAAACTTAGCAGAGAAAAAAAAATTTCTATCAAGAAAGGAAGGAACAATAAACTCAGGACTCAGCAACGAGCCCGAGTTAAAAGTCTTCAATAAAAAAGAATTAAAATTCTAAAGATAAACCCATAAATCTTTGTGTATAACTGTATACATATATAAATTCTCCTATTCAAAAAAAAAACGACAGGTCCGAAGGATTTAACCTCTGGCCCTCGGGTCGGGCCTACGTGAGGCTGATACGCCGGAAAACCCATACCGGATAGAAAAGTTCACGGTTCACTCGGAATTTTCTATGAGGAAATCAGGACCATGTCAATAACCCGCGACGTGTGGAAATCGGCAGTAAAAATGGATCTAAGTGGAATAGCGGAATAGGAAGCGAAGATCACCGAAGCCATGAAGAAAATAGTAGACCTATGCGCTCAAGACCTGCGGGCCAACTTGCTCTGTCATATGGCGACAAAAACAACGATTCGCATGGTCGATAAAATCAACAACGAACTACAAGCCGCATACGACATAACAGGAATTAAAAAAATTCGTTATCGACGAGGTTTGATAGACGGATTAGGGGGAATAATAAAAGCAATCACAGGAAATATGGATGCACAAGACACATCCGAAATTAGCAACGAAATAAACGAAATAAATAAAAAGCAAAAAACAGTAGAAGACGCCTTAAAGGGAAATGTGCAAATATTGAACTCAACAATAGATCTTTTTAATCGATCATCAATCCGTTTGGAAGACAATCAGAAGGTGCTACAAGCTCTCGTGAAACAGATCGAACAAGGGGTGGTCAACCAGTACAACGACCAAAACACCCGGCAGCAATTGGATAAACGAATAGCACCAATAGGGCATTCGTATGCCAATAGGGCATACGTTCCCTACCGCGATAAACTACGCGCAAATGCCAAAAATATTGGAGTTGTCAGAAGTAGGCGCGTATAGTACGAAAACGTACATTGTACTTGTATTAAAAATACCGTTAATTGGTACTGAGGAATATAAAACCAGCAAAGCCTATCCTCTGCCTGCCAAAATAAAAAATCATAGTTATCAATTTGTAGAAATAAAAAATGACCTTGTCGCGGTCGAAGCCACAAGAGAATCGTGCTGCCACATAACAAAAAATGATTTAGAAAATTATAAAGCCGTAGCGTCACATTATTATTGCCGGCCAAAGCAAGCGGCGCGTCCCGCTCATACTTGCGCATCGTGCGAGGTGGCATTGTACATTGCATCTAAACATAAATACGCGAATTGCGATCAAAGAGTTGCTCAGATAAATAGCACTCTAATTATTGCGTTACAACGCTATGGCAGGTGGCTATACGTTGTACCGGAGCCCGAAACGCTTCTCATCCATTGCGGAAAGCAACCAACCGCGTACGCGACCCTTACGGGTGCAGGGACTCTGGCTTTGGACGGAAAATGTTCCGTCACCGCCCCTAGTTCTAGACTAGAAACCGTCGGCGAAATAAGACAGAACGTATACGCCGATTTCCTACCGCAATATAATTTATCATTCTTGTCTACAGATATGAACATACTCGATCATACATCGACAAAAATTGTATTACCGCACGAAATCATAAACGATCCAAAAGAATTAAACAGGATCAGCGAACGTTTAAAAAACATAAAAATTAAGTTAAACAAAGAGTCAAACGATTCAAATACATATAGACATATAATAGGTAACTATACACTAAGCACAATCGCGCCGATAATACTCGGAATAGCCTATGTATGCTATTACCGCATAAAGCACGCAAGGAAACCTGTCCACAACGGGGACCACAACAGCGCCGAGCCGGCGCAACCAAGCGAAGCACAGTCAGCAAAAAGGGAGCTGCCCGTGCCCAAATTGACACTAAAAATCAAGCGAAACACATCAACGACGAGTTCCGTATAAAATGATCATACGAAAAATGTATTGAAAAAAGAAAATGTATTATAATTATGCGAAAATTATTTTAAGAAAAGAAAAAGAACTATATATATGGGATAATCACACGGGAACATGGATATAGAGATTTGTAAACCGAAGGACCGACCATTGATGCAAAACAAATCCCAGGAGAGATTTGATCTTTTAAGGGGGAGGGATGTTGTGTCCGCAAACTTGTGCAATACAAAAGTGTTTGCGCAACTGCAAGAGTTCCACTTTGTTGCCCTCCTTGCGAGAGTTACACTTTCGCCAAAATGCAAACTTCAAAAAGACACTTTGCGACACATCCTGACCAAGCATCTTATGATGCTTGATCAGGGGCAAATTACGACAATCAGAGTCGACAATTAAGAGAAGACACCAGGGAACAGACAGTCCTTGGTTGGCTTTTGAACGGTTCGGTCCTAAGGTACGACCGACACACTGTAAATTCAATTATAAGACCAGCCCAGTAATAAACTTATATTCCTATTCAACGAACTTGAGTTCCAACTCTTAATTTCGCAACGATCCCAAAAATACCTATCCCGGGTTCTCGAGCCGGGGATACAACACATACATAGCTTTACTTTCTTTATTTGTGTAAAATAAATTAAATTTATATTTAAAAAAAAAACAATTTTATGACGGGTATCGCGTGTTACGGTAGGCGGAGGGAGGGGGAAGGGAAAATTAATGCTGGTTCGACAAATGATAAATTCAAATATAATTTAATGAATACGAAACAACTAGGCTCGATACAAGAAAAAAAGAAGTTAAGTGATAAATTACAAAATCGATAATAAAGGAAGACTCGATATAATTAAATTCCGCAATAATGATAATAATTGTGACTCAAATTAAACGCGTTCCTGGACACGCGAAGTCCCTACACAATTTTGTTACCCGTTTGAAATATTCTTGATTTATAAATTCCGTAAATTTATGTTGGGCGCCAGCCTTTCTCGGGCAACGCGCTTAACGCGTACGCAAAATTGTCAACTCAAAACAAAAAAAAAGGTAAACAAACGCTAGCTCGGTTTGTCGTGTGAGACTCTCTAGAAGGTCGAAGGAGTATCTCGGGGTATCGGGGACAGATGGGGTTCTCGAACGCGATGGCCTCTTACCACTTGGACCACGACTATTTTAATCTTTATTCCATATTACTTAAATTAATTATGCTCAAAAACGTAAGGTAAGGAACTTCTATTAACTCGATTTGTCACGACGCGCTTTATTCTCGCGGGAAACGTCACCCGATGCGGCCGATGGCCGTGCTACACGATGCTGGGCCGCGGCTACGCGCGCGCGAGAGAATTTTTCTCGGGGGACTACGGGGATCCGCCACGAACACCTTTTCACAATTTATTCGGGACCGTTTTGACTATTATTCGAGCCAATTGCTCGGATTGACTCTCACTGAATTTATTATTCCTTAATCTAATTTACACTTTATTCATTTGCGGCGCGTACGGAGGAGGGACGTCGATCTGGGGATTCACACGGGGAGGGGTGAAGGGAACGATTCTAAAGTCGCCCGTGCGACACATTTTTCCGGACAAATATTACGCGGCTCTTGCTGGCCGCTCTCGCAAAATAAGAAAAGAGGAAATGACTTACAGGTTGCGCTGAGAATTCTTTCTCAGTCAATTCGTCAATGAACCCTGTATCCTCGACTCTACTCGATTCTCTTTTTCCTACGCCGGGACGTAGGGAATTCCTATGCGATCCATCGCGTCCGTCGCCGACCACGCTTGAGGACTCAGTCTCGGACCACGCCGGTCGGCTTCCTCATCTCGTCCAATTCCTTGCTAGACGACGGACCTCCCATCGATTTCCTTGATCGATCGGTGTGACTCGCTCTTCCGGCCGATATCCTCGACTGACTCTCTCTCTCTCTCCCGAGTCGTTGAGCGCCCCAGTCGGTACGGCGCTCGCCAGCCATGCCGCGCGAGAGCTGCAGTCTCTCCTGACGCTCGGTAGGCCGGAGACTCGGGAGATAGCAGCAGGATGCCTTCGAAAGGCGAGCCTGATATTCCTCGTCGTCGAGTTGACTGCCGGGCCGACGTGGCCTCAGTCGACGGTCGGCGTGGTCCTTTTGTGGGTCGTCGTAAAGGGGGTACAGGGGAGGAACGGGAGGGATTTGTCGCAGATTCTATATAACAAAACACTTAAAACTAGCTTAAAATTAACAAATAAATTCCAGGTGAAGGTGCGTGGCGGAGATTAAGCCCGAGCGTGGTCACGCGGGCTTTTCATCGAAACTCCTAGTGACGCAACGTCACAATATATATATATATATATATATATATATATATATATATATATATATATATATATATATATATACACATACGCTAGGACCCCAGAGTCCTCATGTACCATTCGTATACTCATATGCATACTTCGAAGGCATTAGTCATCGGAATAATTTTAGTGAATATCTATACATATATATATATATATATATATATATATATATATATATATATATATAGGGTGATCCAGAATAGGTGTCACAGCGGGAAATGGCGGGTTCGGCAGGTTACTCCGAAGATTTCTACCGAGCCGTTTTCTTTTTTTCGCCTCCGTCATCAAATGGGAAGCATTAGAAAATAGGCGTTCAATCTTCGAAATTAACGCTCGAATGCGCCATGTTGGACGATCGAAAAGGGCAGAAGAGTAGACGAAGGGCCACGAAGTCGTAGCCGACGTCAAGAAGGTTTTGCGAAACAGCAGCGTTTGACAAATGCCAGCGCGCATGATCTGACGTTTAGCGAAACATTCGCTACGTTGCCTGTCAACCTAGTCGGCCCGAGAATCGTGACACACGATTTGACGTTTCACCTATCGTCTGCTATCGCTCGGCGTATTGCGTGCCAAAGCGTGAAGCGCGCCCCAATTAATGACATTTACGAATTTTGCAGCGATTATCCATCGAGAGCGCCTGTTCTTTTTGCTTCCTTAAGAAATAAAAATTAACAAAACCAAAGAAATATCAATGATTATCGAATTTCGATATACCGAACGATTTTTCTTGCGTATTGAAAAAAAATTAATACATAAGTTTTTATTAACAAACTCTCAATAACTTGACGCTACATTTTCGAGAATTGGATGTTTTCGGGATTCCATTTCTCATTCGACCACTCCGTTCAGTATCATAGTCGGATTGATCTCCAAAAATACATTTTTCTGTACGAATATCATCTCAAAGTATGTTCGAGCTGGGTTAGGAAACATGAGGAGAAGCTTTCCATTTCCTCATTAGGGGAGACGAAATCAGTCGGTTCCGGCAGACGAAAATCGATACGACGTTTTTTTAGGATTGAAAATAGATGAGAATATCTTCTGCACCGCGTGAGATACAATTTTTCACGTACCGATACGGGTTGATTCTAGAAATCCCAAAGCGTTGCGACTCTGTTTGCGGTTTCTCTTAAGGGGTAACACCACTCGAGCGGCAGAAAATTAGGCCTAACTTGGACAATTTATTTTGGCCGCATGAAAAAAGGAATAGGATTTCTTATGAGAGGGTTTATGTAAGACATATTAAAAGATGTAAAAATTATTGTAATTTTCATACAAAATAGCGACGATAGAGCCCATCTTGAAAAACTTGTTTTTCAAACTGGGAGGCCGGAATACGCGAACCCTTTGCATGAATCGATTTGAATTTTGATCGTAGCTTCATAATTACATTCTCTATGGGCGTACGTAGCCATTTTTTTAAAATTAAATGTAAACTTTTTTTTATAAACAATTTATCGCTTATCTTTTGGGCAAAAAATCGATTTATTTCTTTCAATGTCCGCAATTTTTTCAAAATTTGATCGGAAAATCCCTACGTCGTCCCATAGAGAATGTAATTGTGAAGCTACTATCAACATTTCAAATCGATCCGTTGCAAAGGTGTTCGTGTACTCCGTTCTCCCAGTTTTAAAAAACATGTTTTTCAGGATGGGCTCTGCTGCCGCGATTTTGCATGAAAATTATAATAAATTTTTTTATCCTTTAGTATGTGTTCAATAAACCCTCTAAAAAGAAATCCTATCCTTGTATCAAATTCCCAAAATAAATTGTCAAAGTTAGGCCTTATTTTCTGCCGCTAGAGTGGTGTTACCCCTTAAGAATATTAGAACACCAGCGTTATGTAAAGGGTCAACATTTGTGCTACTTTATAATAAAATGTTATTTATTTATTCATTTCACTTGTGATCAGAGCAAATGGACAATTCATGCGGTGCACGAATCGTTGTCCGAATTGATTTCATCTCTTATCGCGATCGGGAACGAGATGAATTTATCTCGTTTCAATATCATCGGAAAGGAGATGAAATCAATGGTGAACTCGGCGTGACGGCTTCGAGTATGTGCTACGGACACTAGAAGAATCATTGACAAAATTGATTTCATCTTCGTTCGCGATCGGGAACGAGATGAAATCATCTCTTTGCGATATTATCGGAATGGAAATGAAATCAACCGCGAACTCGTTGTGACGTTGTCGAGTATGTCGTATGGATAATGCAGGAATCGTTGTCCGAATTGATTTCATCTCCTATCGCGATCGGGAACGAGATGAATTTATCTCGTTTCAATATCATCGGAAAGGAGGTGAAATCAATGGTGAACTCGTCGTGACGGCTTCGAGTATGTCCTACGGACACTAGAAGAATCATTGACAGAATTGATTTCATCTCCATTCGCGATCGGGAACGAGATGAAATCATCTCTTTGCGATATTATCGGAATGGAGATGCAATCAACCGCGAACTCGTTGTGACGCTGTCGAGAATGTCCTATGGATAATGCACGAATCCTTGTCCGAATTGATTTCATCTCCTATCGCGATCGGGAACGAGATTAATTTATCTCGTTTCAATATCATCGGAAAGGAGATAAAATCAATGGCGAACGCGTCGTGACGCTGTCGAGTGTATCCTATGGATACTGCACGAATCACTGACAGAATTGATTTCATCTCTGTTCGCGATCGGGAACGGGATGAATTCGTCTCGTTCCGATATGATCGGAAACGAGAGGAAATCAAAAGCAAACTCGTCGTGACGGCTTCGAGTATGTCCTACGAACACTAGAAGAATCATTGACAGAATTGATTTCATCTCCATTCGCGATCGGGAACGAGATGAAATCATCTCTTTGCGATATTATCGGAATGGAGATGCAATCAACCGCGAACTCGTTGTGACGCTGTCGAGTATGTCCTATGGATAATGCACGAATCGTTGTCCGAATTGATTTCATCTCCTATCGCGATCGGGAACGAGATTAATTTATCTCGTTTCAATATAATCGGAAAGGAGATGAAAGGAGATAAA
>CALYCA010000162.1:0-26959 GCA_944452715.1 Ophion slaviceki | reverse complement strand
CGTAATTGCATTATAATTTTTATTACAATAGGTTGTGCGAGTAGTAGTAGTAGTAGTACACTGAGAAAAAAAACCAATTGAATCAAAAAAATATATTGGCTGATTCAAATAAATGTCTGATCGCGGAGTGCCACCGATATATGAGATTGTTACAATACTATAAAATATTGGAAAATGTGATTGATTCAAATAACATATTATTTTATTTAAAAATCTCGTCTGTTCTCTGAATATCTACATTATCCTTCAAATAAAATTATATTCGATTGAAATCATTCTACATACAATCCGTAGATGTATGGATGAAATAATTAAGAGGTTGCTACAAGATTTTTTATTCCGTACAAAAATATAATCAATAGAATGAATTATTTCTTTACTACATCGAAACGAATATGCCATGAGACGTAAGTTTTTCAATTTGTTTTAAATCTTAAATAAAAAGTGAGCATCTGATTGATCATCCACGATAATAGTGGAGAGAATATCAGATATCCAATGGAATATCCATGGAGAGAATATCAGATATTCAACTGATCAGAAGAGATACTACACTTTGATCTTAGCCACAGGCCAAGAAGCGATACTCTTTAGAGTTTCTCCGGCGTTTAAGGCGTTACCCCCACTTGTAGCGCCAAAAAGGCCTTTTTCATGAATTTTTTTTAAAGAAAACTACAAAACTTTTTTAATCGATCAATATACCATCTTAAAGAACACATCTTGAAGAACTTTCAGTAATTTTTTTATTGAAAAATATTACATTGTTTAGTGGCAAATGGCCGTCAATGAAATAATGTTTTTATATACACGGTTTGCGGTGACCAACATTGCGGCGAAGTGGATCATCTGAAAAAAAAATGCGGATGGATTTAGTCAAATATAAGTATAAACTAGTCTTTAATCGAAGGATTTTAAAAAATATTCATTTTTCACAAAATGGCGGACAGTCAAAGTTAATGGTTCGATTTTAACGAAAAAAAACGGCCGTTTTTGGCTATAAAACGGCCATTTTTTTCGAAAAAAAAATCGAACGATTAAAGACTACATTTTTATGTATTAAATAAGCCTGCAAAATTTCAAGAAGGTCGGTTCATTAGTGTTCGAGTAATCTTGGTCACCGACTTCAGAAATGCCATTTTGAGAAAAACGCGTTTAAAGTTTCAATTTCAGTTTACACGAAGAAAATATTTTTTTTTTGTAAACTCACATAGAGTCATCTATTCCGGGCCCATACAGAAGTATGGGCCCGGATACTTATACTTCGAAAAAAATGCAATAAAAAAAATCGATTTTTTCAAAATCGCAAGAGGGGGTAACCCCTTAAGTAGATGTTCGGTTAGCGCTACGCTTACGAGAAACGAGCGCGCGTGCGGCTTCTAGCGGTTACTCCGAGAACTACGGGTTTCCTCACACTTATAATTTAGGTCGCGCTCGGCCATGATTTGGTTGAATTTTTTCGACCAAATGCACAAGAAACAAATTTTATTTTCGCACAATTTTTTAACCAATTCAGACATATGCTTAATATTTTTCAATCAAAATAAAATATTAATAATTTAACGAATAATGTACTTGAAAATCAATATCGGATATGGTGAAAAAAATAAAATAACATATTTACTCAATAGAAATTTTATCTGAATCAGACGAACGAAATTCAATTTTTCTTGTGCACTCGAATCAACAAGATTCATGTTATGAATTGTAACGCTTTTTTTGTTGGTTGCAGAAAATCCATTCAAAACTATATAATTTGTTCGCGATAATTTTTTAGATAGTTTCAATAATACATTGTTCTCGGCTAACAATATATCTTTTGAGTGAAAAAAAAAACTTTTAATTTTATCATGTTATCCAAGTCAATGGCGTTTTGTTGAGACTAATAAATCCGATTATTTACACCAACAATTTTTTGTTATTTACCAACATTTTGATTATTTACCAACAACTGAATCAACGAAAATTCATTCGATAACACCAATGATATTGGATCACTGATTTTTTTCTCTCAATGTAGTAGTATTAGTGGTAGCAGCAGTAGTACTAGTAGTAGTAGTGGTAGTAGTAGTATTTATTATCCGAGGAATACCCCTTCAGGGTGTTCCCACATAGAAGCCCGCCCCCTCCCACCCCCACAGACACGTTTCCCCTTACAACATTTTTTTATTTCTAACTTATATTCTATTGTCGTTTTGCATTTCATTTCGTCTCGCATTCGCTTTCTCGTTTACTATTTTCCCAATTAGTTTCTCGAAGTGTTTTGTTTAGGGGAGGACGGAGCTCAAAGTGCCGAGGATGAGTTGTTCGGACGGGAATATCACTCAATGGTACGACATTCGCGAGGCACTTCACACTCATTGCTATCACTTTTTTTTCTCAGTGATATTCCTGTCGGAACAACTTACCCCCGATACTTCGAATCCCGTCCTCCTTATTAAACAGTAATACTAGTATCAAATATCTATGTCTCATTTGTTTCTTAAAAGAACATATTATCTCGGGTTTGACAAACAATCAACAAAATCCTCGGAAGTAATTTGAAAAAAAAACAAGAAATCTTTTAAAAACTTTCATTCTTATTTACTATGAAATTTTTCTTAATTAACAGTCTTTATACTCATAACATATTTTTAAACATTAATCAACTTTCATAGACTTCAATATTTTGTATTAATTATAATATTGAGATCAATCAACTAGCAATCATTTTACAATAGTAATATAAGTTTTTGTTCAGTCTCATAGAATGACTTTTGGCAATAATTATTACTATTTAAAAGCTTCGTCGTCAGAATTGCAATTCGAACAAACGTAAGTATGAACATCGTTCGAATCCAAGCATCTTAAATGTGCCTAATTCTTGCACAAGACGCATTCAATCCATTGTTCTCTTGGTTGTGAATTGGAGTAGGAATCGCAGCAAATTATACAATACCATTCCAGGTTATTATTTTCATTATCACTTCCAGAATCGTCCTCTTAAAGTACTGTCCGTTTTGCAAGCTCCTTACCATCCGTTGGTTTACCTTTAAGTTTACCCTTTCGTTAAGCTCCATTGAGCTTCATTAAGCCCTTTCATCCTTAAACTTCAAAAAATAAGAATTAAGGTTTTTAAAAAGATTACTTTGTTTTTCTAAAAATTACTTCTTAGGACTTTGTTGATTATTTGTCAAAAACGTAAATATTATGTTCTTTAAAAAAAAAAATAAGACATGAATATTCTATACGAGTATTACTGTTTAGTAGGGAGGACGAGATTCAAAGTATCGGGGGTAAGCTATGCCGACAGGAATATCACTGAGAAAAAAAAGTGATAGTGATAAGCGTGAAGCGTGTTGCGAACGTCATACCATTGAGTGATATTTCGTCGGAACAACTCACCCCCGGCACTTTGAACCCCGTCCACCCCTACATTAAGATGGCACGAAATTGAGCTCTATTTTTTTTCCTTTTTCTCACCATCCAATTATCTTCTTTAAAGGAAAAAAATTGTCGCCGAAGCCACGAGCGGTCAAAAAATATTTAGAGGTCACTCAAGCCTCCGAAAAGTTCAAATTTTCATTAAAAAATCGTTTTTTTTTCGTCCACTTCTCACCCATGAATTTTACGCTTTATAATTTTCAAATTAACCTCGCGCAAGCTCTAGCCGGCCAATGAATATTTAGTGGTCGTTCAAGGTTTTCGAAATTTACAATTTCCGCCAAAAAATAAAACCCGCATGCACTAGAATTCCTTGTAGCATAAAAATAAAATAAACAGCGAAGTGTTACTTTTTCTGAATAATTTATTGTAATAATTTGTAACGAACACCAATTAGACGATATGTGTTATTTATTGTATTATGGCGTCGCTTGTCACAGAGCACAGCTGAGATTAATCAGCAGTTCGACTAACGAGACCAACTGTGGGACGCATTGTGATGCGCGGAAAACAGCTGCTATTTGAGTTTTACGAATAAAACGACCTATAATTTTGTTTACGGACAAGAGCTTTAACGGAGACTGTCCTTGGAGTGCCATATTTCAGGTGTTTACATTTTATTTTTTTTAAAGGAAACGAGTAAAGCTTTTTGAGTGCGGTTTTTTTCTTGCTTTTATTCATGATATACAGAACGTTAAAAAATTTTTTTTTTGAAAGAAGAACCAAAATGGCGGCCGTTGCAGCTCCGCGAAAACAGGTCCTCAAATCGCGGGAGGTAAACGGCTGACATCACTGCCCCCTCTTTGTTGATCTGAAACACAAATTCAAAGCATATTATCAATCTGTGACTCTTTGGTCATGGAATGACGGATGGGTTTTTCGTTTAGTACAAATTTCGGAAAATGGCGGCAATTAAAAAAAAAATCGAATTTTCGCGTTTTTTTCGCATAAACAGATAAATAATAAATGCAAAAATGTATCTATCGAAAAAACGATCCGTCATTCCGTGAAGACATTTTCTGAGTATGCTCTCCAAATTTCAGGTCGATATGTTAATTACAGCGGTCAGGAGAATGTCAGCCATTTTTAAAAACGTGTTTTCGAGAAAAACGCGTTTACAGTTTTGTAATGTGTTTACACAAATGTGTTTATAATTACCGCTAATCGGCAATGCCTGGTCCATAGAGGCATCCCTCCTCTTCTTCTAGCTGCTCATGTTGAGCCGCTAACATCTCCCGCTGCTTTCAAGGACAAAGTCTCCCTTAAATAATTATTTTATAAGTACAAAGATTATAATTTTTGGGTTAGAGTGTGAGATAAATTTGAAAAATCTGTTTCCAAAGAAAAAAGGAATGTTATGAAAATTTTACAAAGCGTCAAATTTATGAGTAAAAAGACTAAACAAAAATTGGCGAAATTTGGAAATTTCGAAGCTCTAGAGCGACCACTAAATATTCATTGGCCGGCTAGAGCTTTCGCGAGGTTTATTTAAAAATTATAAAGCGTAAAATTCATGGGAGGACGACAAAAAATCGATTATTTTTTGAAAATTTGAATTCTTCGGAGCGTTGAGCGGCCTCTAAATATTTTTTCCAACCGCTTGCAGCATTTGCGACAATTTTTTTTTTCTTCAAAAAAGATAATTGGATGGTGAGAATAGGGAAAAAAATAGAGCTCAAATTTGTGCTACGATAGTGTACATACATAGCTTATTTAGTTACAGGCTTTTTTTTAGCACCATCTGTATCTTTTATCGATTTGCTCTCCTTCTTTATCCCCTATCCATTTCTCCAGACCTTCTACTGTTTCCTTTTTGATATTTTCCTTGGCTTTATCGCACGTATATACAAATATGCACTACGTTTTCTACTTCCGTTTTAAAAAGCCTGCATTTGTTGTCATGGTATCCCTTATTTCCTTCCTTCTCCACATTCCCACATCTCAGTCTCGCCTATATGATTCTTTTGTTTCGCCCATTATATTTACATGCTTCCAGTACTTCCCTGCCCGTATGATATACTTCCTGCTTTTGTACTATGAGCAATATGTCGTTTTTTCAATTCTATTCCAATCCTGTTGGGTTTCTTGGTCCACTTTTGTTTTCGTCCCTTTTTCTACCATTCTCTTCATTTCCCTTAGATCCTCGTTTGCTATGGCTCTCCATATGTTTCCCTCTCCTATTGCCTTCATTGCCTTCATTGCCTCTTTGACTCCCTCTCCCTATTTTGTTGGGTGTCCATTTAGCACTCCACGCGCCTCCTCTTTGAGGCATTTCTTCGGCCACCTTCCTTCCCCCATTTTCATTATCTCTAACGATATGCTACTATATATTACTTCTTTTATTTCTGCAAGATCTTGTTTTACTATTATTTGCCAATATATTTATGGAGTTGAATTCGATTTTTATTCAATTTACGAAGGCATTGTTATTTCAATTATGTTTTGAAAGATAATCAAAATAATA
The DNA here is from genome assembly GCA_944452715.1 of Ophion slaviceki. NCBI lineage: Eukaryota > Metazoa > Arthropoda > Insecta > Hymenoptera > Ichneumonidae > Ophion > Ophion slaviceki. The sequence goes on along the minus strand of CALYCA010000162.1, from coordinate 21,075 downwards.
ATAATAAGGATTTTTATAATGATTTCTTATTTTTTAAAACATTATTTTATATGACAATTATTTACTTCGGATCCAGAATATATATATATATATATATATATATATATATATATATATATATATATATATATATATATATATATATATATATATATATATATATATATATAGGGTGCCCAGAACCGAATGCGTTCCCTGAAATGGGGGGTTGGGGGTGAAATTCTGAATCGATTGATATAAGCATGTGTGGGCCTTAGATCAACCCCTGAATTATTAATAATTTTTAAAGACGGCCAATCGGATGCGCCCGATGGGTAGGTGCGGTGCTCCCGCCAGGCACCACTGCACACGCGTATCGCTGACCGACGTACGCCCGCTCGCCGGGCGCACCTGATTGGTCCACCTTTAAAAATTAATAATAATTCAGGGTTTGATCTGAGACCCACACATGCTTATATCAATCGACTCAGAATTTCACCCCCAATGCCCCGTTTCAGGAAACGCATTCAGTTCTGGGACACCCTGTATGTCGGCTGTTGCCATTCTTTGCTCACCAATGGACGAAGAGTCTTATTATTTTATATCAATTTGCTACTTTGCATTATTGATTTATAGTTATGATTGACGATAATTTTTTTTATCGACATATGGCTTCACCCATTTTCATCCGTGTCCATTAAATTGCGCCAAACTTTTACCAAGGCATAATAAATAAACTTAATCTGATCTAATCTAATGTCAGTCTCCACCCTTATCGCCATGTCACTTTTTCTCCCCCACTCTCTCCCTCGCTCTGTCTTTTGCTCATTGTTCCTTCCTTTTCCTTACTTCCTGTTTGTTCGTTTGTCCGTTCGCATGTCTGCTGCGCGCACTCGCGTCTCTCTTGTCTTTGCCACCCCCTGCTGGCCTCGCTGCCCCATTCCCTTTTTCCCTTCCCGTCTCGCCGCCTTCCCGCGAAGCGGTGCCCGACGAAAGTAAATATGTCCTAGGCGGTGATAAAGATATGAGTCTAATTCTATTATCGCGAGAGTGGCGGGGAGGGGGGAGGAATTCGAAAATGAGCTAAGAAAAAGGGAAGGGTGCGAGAGGACTGGCTCGAAATTTGATACACGAATGTTTTCATGTACGAGAAATGAAATGGCGCTTGCGTTTTTTCTCTCTTTTTCTTTCCGCTTCACGATCCTCGATTCTCCTTTAAAATTCGCGGCAGACCTGCGTACACAATAAATTAGCGTTTCTTTGTAATTGGACGATTATTTGATCGTCTCGACGCTCCTCGGGAGATCGCGAGCAGACTTGGGGAAAAGAACGTTCTGTATATACAAGGACATTTTTCTCTCTCCAATTTTTTGACATCCTCTCTTAAGGGGTTAGGCTATTGCGACGACCCGAAAATAAGGGTTATTTAAAAAAATCAATTTTGAAGGAACAGGTAAGGTGATTGAAAAATCGTTTAGACTATTATTTGTATGTCCATTAACAAACTTGTTTACCAAATTTTGTAAAAAAAGATTAATAACTAAAGGGGTTGTAAGCAATCGCGTGAAGAACCTTCAAACGCGAGGGGCTCAACGGTGTACTTGTTTTTGGTCACCCGGTTGATCTGAAATGAAAAAAACCAGTTCTTTTTTCGTAAAGAAGATAATATTGGCTAAGACTTGACTGAGTTTTTTTTGTTATCGTGTTTCAATCTTGAAAAAAATGTCAAGAAGAAAAACGTAGGTCAAGACTAAACTACTATTACTAGTGACGTCTTGGCCAATATTATCTTAAAATAGGAACTATTGGCTAAGACTTGACTGATTTTTATGGTTATCATGTTTCAATATTGAAAAAAAAATTTGAACTCTTTTTTTCAATTTTTCGAAGAAAAAAGACATAATTATTGTCAATAACCAATAAAATAAATGTTAAGAACAAAAACGTTGGTCAAGACTACTATTATACTGAATAAGTGTACTAAGTTTCGAGCCTATGCCTTCATTAGGTGGCGAGAAATCGCGTGCACCGTTTTGAAAAACAAAGTTTCGAGAAAAACGCGTTTAGAGATTTACTAGCAGTTCTATCGTTGTCATCATAAGTTTATCTGCAATCTTTCTTCAATTTGAGTAACCTCAAGCGGCGAACGATTTTTTCAATCTTGACTGTAGCCTATCCCCCCTTTAAGGGGCTATTCTACTGTGACGGGATGAAAAAATCCTTCTATACATTTACTGTATAGTAGTAGTCTCTCTTTTAACTGTGTGAGTGAAAGGACGCTCTACCGGTTAATATTGTATAATATAGTAAACTTTAAACACGTTTTTCTCGGAACCACTTTTTTTCACCTGGCGTTGGTGATTTCGGAAAAACGGCTCAACCAATCGGGCTAAAATTTGTACTGTATATTCAGCATATATATGGCTATCGCTCGAACTAGAATTTTTGAAAAATATTAATTTTAACTTACACTTTCGCCCGAATTATGACGAACAAAACGTGTTATTCGAACGCTTTTGAAAAATACGACGCCATTTTGTTATTTTGCAATAAAAAATAATAATGCTAGTTCGGGCGGTAGCGATCCTCATACAGATTAAGGCTTTAGGCCACAGTAACGAGTATAAAATCATGTGCGAATTTAACATTTTTTTTCGCGTGAAAAAGTGATTCTCTTATAAAATTAATCACACATCTATTTAGTATGAATGTCAAGTTAGAAAATGTATATTCTTTTTTCGATGTGCAAAATGGCCGACTACTCGAAACTTCTAGAAACAGCTTTTTTCCAACTGGCCTGACAAATAACTTCAACAATTTTCACTCGATTTACTTCAAATTTAAAAGTTATGTTCCTAATTGCATTTCGCAGAGAAGAAGTACGTACGTACGGAATACGTACGGAATTTTATGAGCAGTTTATGGGCAGTTGTAACAAAATTGTTCACTGAAAATTCATTTCTTAAGTTCAAATACCTACAACTTTTGAATGAAACAATGTTTTTTAAATTCCGTACGTACTTCTCTAGGTATTATAATGTAGATTGACGAGAATTTTTGTTTTTTGTTCTAGGTAAAAAAATGTGGATGGTAATGTGACGCGGCGGGGCGCCTAAAAAAGGATAACAAAAGAAAATATTAGAAAAAAAGAAAAGAAAAAAATATATATTTTTTAACAGCTTGATATTCATACTAAATAGATGTGACATTAATTTTATGCGAGAATCACTTTTTCATGCGAAAAAAATTTGTTACATTCGCACATGATTTTATACCTGTTACTGTGGCCTAAGGCCTTAAGAAACGTTTTTAATTTTTTGTTTCATATTACCTGGAGAGCGCAAATCATCGACGCCCGCAACATATTTTTTTTCATGCCTTTACACGATTATAAATAGTTGAATAAATATACATTTACATGCAATAACAAAAAATTGTTTTCTATTCTGTAAAAGTGTACCTTCAAGCGAAAAAAGTTTGTACCAATACGTGCAACAGTTAAAAAAAAATTATTGAATATATTTTATTTTTTGAGCCGTCACAGTAGAATGGCCCCTTAAAAAGAAACAAGAACAATTTTTTCCCGCCTCTCTTTTGTTCCTTTCCTTTTTTCTACCCCTTCCTTTCTCTCTCTCTCTCTCTCTCTCTCTCTCTCTCTCTCTCTCTCTCGCTGTTCTGATTATTGACACCCATCGACGCCGGCACCAATTACTGCCCTTTAATTCCCAATAATTCTCAAATCGTTATTTAAAGAACAAAACCCTTAAAAATTCTCCGCCCCTTTTCGAAATTTCCTCGCTTCTCCTCGACAATCTCATGTAACGAGAAACAGAAAAACGAATTAACGAATCTTCCCCTCAACTTTGATCTTAGAAATATTTCATCAAAAAAAGGAATATAAAAAACCTTTTCACCTTCTATGCTTATTTTTCCAATCACGCCTGCTGTTCTTTAAAAAAAAACAGAAAAAATAAAAAAATAAATGCATTGCGCTGATACTCCGCAAAAATGCTGTTGAGCTTTCGAAGGTATCGTAAAACGTGGTTAGAATGTGAAAAAAAACGACGTGGCTCCGGTACACAGGAAAAAAAGTAATTCAGTGTCGCTTCGAGGTGAGGGGAAGTGGGAACGGAGCATTGGAGGGGTCGAGGGGAAGTGGCCGGAAGGGGAGAGCAGCAAGGGAAAAATGTAGTTAGTGTATACATACGCTGGGATGAGACGGGAGGAAACTTGCGCGCCAGATGTAGAGTTTTAACGGGATCGGCGGAAAAGAGAGAGACAACGATATATATATGGAGGAAGGACATTTTGAACCCTTTATATCTATGTAATGATGGCTATCAGAACATCTTCTTTTGAGTACGGTATTCGAAATAATATGTCTTAAAAATCACATCCTGCTCATACATACACACTTACACATACAGGGTGTTTGGCGCATGACCGACACGTCTTTTTGGGGGATTGGGGGGGGGGGGGTGTCATTTGCTAATTTTTTCACCCTTAGATCCCATGTCCTAAGTGTCACGATAATTGAGAAATGATTTGCGTTGATTTTCGTTTCTTTTAACCCTTAACAGTCATCGGGGGTTGAATCAACCCCAGCCATTTTTCGCCCTGCGACACCTTCTAGAATTTTTTTTTCGAAATTTTTTTTTTACATGAAAAATTACACGGCTTGAAAATAATCGGCATGGTCTTACATACAAGGGTTGAAAATGCATTGTAGTATTTTTTTTCTTCAATTCTTCAATTATTTATCACTCTCCAAAGTGAGTGGGGTTGATTACACCCCTAATGAATATTACGTCACAATCTGGAGGTGTGACTGATAAGGATTAAATACCCTAAATTTTGCTCAGAATTTTTTAGCCCCCGAATATAAGTAAAAATTTGGCCAAACTTACATTTTCTTCTGAACATCCGACATTTAGGGGAATTATATTTTTTTTCGACAAACGGCAACGTACAACGAGAACTACGTTTATATCGATTATAAAACTTTATTATTTTTATTTTTCAAACCAACCGTTGTCAACTTTTCAATCCGGCCGTTGAATCACAATTTTTTTGCAGAGGCACGATTATACCTCAATACCATTGTTAATTTTCAATTTTTCAAAATAAAAATTTACACGAAACAAGTTCAATCTATGTCTAATAACATACCCTTTTTTCAAATCCCAAATAAATATTCTAGTAGACCAAAAAAATTCCGAAAAATTACCTTTTTTGGTACGTCACAGTCGCGTCCTCCCTTAACTGTCGATCAAAATCTAAGGCATCAACGTTAGTGTTCAGTTGCTAAGTTATTTATTGCCCAACAGTGCACTTTATAACGATTACACAAGCACGAAAAGTCGCGCGAAAAAACACACACAAAACAGAAAAATAAAACAATGCTTTTTTCTCGAAATCTAAATATAGTGGAATATAAATCGGGGTGATTCGGATATGTGACACGAGGCATCTAGATTTTTATTTTGGACGTTACATTTCGTGCAACCCTGCATATATACACACTAGAGTGGCACAAATTTGAGCTCTATTTTTTCCCCTTGTTCTCGCGATGCAATTATCTTCTTTAACCCTTTTACACCTGACGGGACATATGCTGTCCCAGTCCGGAAAAAAATTGAAAGTACGGCTGGGACGTTATGGGATGCGTTATGGGATGTTATGCGTCGTTATGGGATCGTTTATGCTGTATTGAAAGGGTTAAACCCTTTCGTCGTATTGAAAGATGTAAATGCCGTATTTGAAGATTTAAACGCCGTATTTCAAGGTTTAAACGCCGTATTAAAAGGGTTTAAGAAAAAAAAAATTGTCGCTGAAGCTGCGAGCGGTCGAAAAATATTTAAAGGTCGTTCAAGCTTTCAAAAAATTCAAAGCATCATTAAAAAATCGATTTTTTTTTCGTCCACTTCTCACCCATAAATGTTACGCTTTATAATTTTTCAATTAAGCTCTAGCTGGCCAATGAATATTTAGTGGTCGCTCAGTTTTCGAAATTTACAATTTCGGCCAAAAAATAAATTTCGCATGCACTGTAATTCCTTGTAGCATAAAACTAAAATAAACAGCGAAGTGTTACACTTTCAGAATAATTTATTATAATAATTTATTGTAATATGCCGGTAATATAAAATTGTGCCGGTCGGGATCGCACAAAAATCACTCCTCTGTTATAAAAACACTAAACCCTCGCGTTAATAATTAATTGAAATAAAAAACAAGATAAAATTTCGAGTCGACGAGCTGTCAAATGCGGCGCTGTATGTACGCGGGGCACGAATCGACACTTCGTATCATTTCGCACCCGAAATTCGAACCACTACAGCGCCGAGACGGGACATCCGCGAATTATATTTTTGTTCGGAGAGTCGAGCAACTCCAGCGCGGAGGTGGGAGACCCGCACACTAAAGTATATCTTGTTCCGGTTCCCGCTTCGACTCCCGGAAGCTTCGGGCCCCAACCGACGCGCTCGAGGCGCTCGACTCTCCTCATGGTACGCGCTAGTCCATAAGGGTCGGAGCGCGGCCCGATCCGGGAGCAGTTCTCCGAGCTGCTCCTTACCAAAGGGTAAGACTCTACTGAAAAGTAGTACCTCGACCGCTGAAGAAGTGGACATCTCTCTTTACCCCCTGACCACTGAAGAAGCGGCAGACTCCTTACATCACGGGGAGGGCACGATCACTCACAAGGAACATCACTTTGGTGTCCTCCTCCGATTTTGTTGAAACTTTTGTATGTAGAAGAGTATCGAAAACTAAGAGACGCATTTTTTTTGTCGGCGGAAAAACGGCTTTATCGGGTGAAACGCACCCTCTAAAATAGGGTTGTTTTTCGTCGATAATGTTATCGTTCTCATCTCCAATGTATAGTACACAACAAAATAACCATTTTGCAATTTGATTTTTTTTATATCTCGTACCGTTAAAACGTTATCGACGAAAAACATCCCCATTTTTGAGGATGCGTTTCGCCCCTTAAAACCGTTTTTCCGCCGATAAAAAAAATACGTGCCTCTCAGTTTTTGACACTCTTCCACATAAAAAAGCTTCAACAAAATCGGAGGAGGAGACTAAAGTGATGTTCCTTGTCAGACGTGCGGTACCCCGAAGGCAAAGAACTCCCCCTCCTCTCGTTTCCTAACTACGCAGGTTCCATCACCACGCATACTTCTTACCGCAAAACCGGTTTTGATTCGTTCTGTTAATCGTTACCTTGGTGTAGTTACCCTCCCTTACATTATTTTGAGTTAAACCTTAATTATGATAATCCATCCACTTACGTGTAAGTACGAGTTCGTTCATTGTAAAAAATTTAGCCCATGCAGTTAGAGACATCCATGTATCATTGATTCTCTTTCCAGTATAAATTTGGAAAAAAAAATTGGAAAGAAAGGAAAGGCCAACGGCCCTTCTTAGGGCCAAAGGCCCAAGAAAAACCCCAACGTAGAAAAAACGGGAAGTTTCCCATAATTTTCTACACTCTCTCGCCTAAGCCGCAATATTTGACGCGTCAAACGTGGTAGTGAAAAACTCACTAGTCAAGCATCCTCAACCTGGTTGCGATCGTGGTCAATATGGGTGAGAAGTGGACGAAAAAATCGATTTTTTAATGAAAATTTGAATTTTTGGGAGGCGTGAGCGACCTCAAAATATTTTTTAACCGCACGCAGCTTTCGCGACAATTTTTTTTTTCTTTAAAAAAGATTACTGGTCGGTAAGAAAAAGGAAAAAAAATAGAGTTCAATTTGTGCCACTCTACATACACACACCTATGGAAAATTTCGCCTTCGTGCGTCTATGAAATTTTTTTTGAAATCTCGTTCGAAGTGCGGCAAATGGAAAGGCGACGAATTGGTCCAATTTCTTTCGGACACATACATTGGTGCTGAAAAAATCTGAACGAATGCGAGAATATCTTCCTCGGGAGAAAAAGCAAAAAAAATGTCAAATTGTCCGAGCAGTTGACACGGCATAGCCCATACATATATATATATATATATATATATATATATATATATATATATATATATATATATATATATATATATGCATATATACATACCCACCTTGGTGGGAGATCGCGAGGATGGGGAAAGCCGGGTAAAAAAAGAAACAAAAAATCCGTGAAACGTGACACACTGTTGCGATGCGGAAATTTCGTTTTTCTCCTTTCCCCCCCGCCGTTGTTTCCGTTATTTTTCGTTCTTTTTTCCATACAGACTCTTTTTTATTTCTCTCCCTTATTCACCCTCGCTTACTTCCTCCTTTTGTTTCGCATTTTTTTTGTTCCTCGCAACACTGCTGCGCCTATTCGTTGTTTTTTTTTTACGTCACTACATTCGACCGGTTTTTTTTTGGACTCGCTACTTTCGTCTCCCTCTCATTCAGCTGACGTTAACTCTCGGCTTTTTTTTCTTCGTTTAATGGTTCGCGGAGCTGTTGAAAATTTACGGATAAGGGAAAAGAGCGAGAGGGTGAAAAGGGGGTGAAGGATTGACGGTGAATATCCCGATCGCGGCGCGGAGAATTTTCCACCACCTTAAAAAATCGTTCTCAGCTTCCTGCCAGCGTGACCCGGCGCGCATTCACGAAAATCGTTTTATACGCCGCACAGGTTACGCGATCGATCATTCGCTTCCGGTCTGACGTATTCTCATGCAAAACGATCCGGATCATTAGTTCGAATGTCAAGGACAGGCACCGTCTCTCGTGAATTTTTTTTTTTTGGCGTATTTCTTTTCTCTTTTTCTCGCTTTCTCTCTCTCGCTCTCTCTCGCCTGGCTCGTAGCACCTTACGTCATTTTTGTGACTTCTCGTTCACGTGGATTTTCCTGGCGGTGACGATTCGCCGAGACGAATGATCCGCCTATCGCTCGGGGAAATTACGAAAATGCGCCAAACATTTTGCGACACATCGAGACGATTTTCCAAAGCTTCGCTCTCGCATTTTTCATAACGAGATCCGCGAGCGTGTAAATTGCACGAGGACCAAAAGTGTTGCCGAAGAAATTTAATATATGCGTGGATCTCGTTGAGTTACGAGGGCAATGTGCAGGAAGGCACAATGGTATCCCGTGACGAGAGGACCAAATTCGTGTGCCAAGCTTCAGCTACAGGGTGACCGGAAATCCAACCTATTCCTTGACAGGGGTTGTAATAGGGGTAATTTGCAGAGAATCAACTAGGGGTCGAAAATGTGTGGTTTCTGAATTAGGGTAGATTTAGGATTTTTTAAAGAATTTTTCAGACTCGTTACCATAAACAAAGAAGTGGAAAAAAACGACTCCACTCTGGGCACTCAATCGATACTTTCTTGAAAGCTGATGAAGGATAAATCACTTTAAAAAATTACAAGCTCTAAGTTCTGATGATTTCAGAAATAAAAGATCTTATGTGGCAAGAATTATTTTTTTGTTGAAAACTGTTAAAAAAATCAACGAGTATTACTCGAAAACAATGTATGACACTCTGCATACAAATGACTTTCTTATTTCGTGAGCTTTTCATAAAGGCACAAATGTTTTAAATTTGTGCAAAGCCACAATCTTTCGCACCGGTTTGGAAAAAAATTGAGGGACGACACTACTGTAACGGGCCAGAAAAAGGTCGTTTTTCTGATTTTTTTGCCTACGAGATTATTTATTTGGGACTTGCGAAAAAGTATGTTATTGAGCATACAATGAACCTATTGTGGGTAATTTTTTTATCAATTTTTTAAAAATCAACAACTCTATTAAGGTATATATATATATATATATATATATATATATATATATATATATATATATATATATATATATTATAACAGGAAGAGGAAATAACTTACTTATTTCATGAACTTTTCAAGAAGGTACAAATGTTTTCAACTTTTGCACGGGTTTGGAAAAAAATTGAGGGAGGACACCACTGCGACAGGGGTCGTTACTTCCGAATTTTTTTGTCTACCTTATTTACTTGGGATTTGGAGTAAAAGTGCGTTATTCAGCGTACATTAAACCTATTTCGTGTAAATATTTATTTAAAAAACAAACAATTAACAACGTTGTGATGTATAATAGAGCCCCGGTTTAAAAAGTGTGGCCCAACGGCTGGATCGAGAGTTTGACAATGGTTGGTCTGAAAAACAAAAATAAAAAAGTTTTGTAATCTATCACAATGTAGTTCTCGTTGCACGTAGCCGTTTTTCGAAAAAAAGATACACAACATGGCGAGTATTCAAAAAAGTATAATATTGGCAAAATGTGTACTTATATTCGGTGGCTTAAAAAATACTAAATTTAAAAACGACTACGTACAACAATAGCTACTGCAATTACGGATTTTTTTTGTTAATTGAAAATCGCACAATTATAGGTAGAGTTATGATTGCAGCCAGGTCTAGAAAAGTCGTTTCGAGAAAAACGCAGTTGAGAATTTTAGCATACGTGAATCGTTGCGCCACCTGCTCTTACTAAATCGCATGTAACTTGGTCAATTTCCAATATTTTTTCACACATTCTTGAATATGTATTGTAATCCCCCGAAAAACTCCAAGAAAACTATCCGAGAAAAAAATGCGTAGCACTTCTGGGCCGGGATTCGAAACCGGGACCTTTCGATTGCTGGTCGACTGCTCTGACCACTGCGCTACGCCAGCCCGCTCACCTCACCTTTCTCGGATAGTCTCGATTATCGTAACGCAACGTTACAGTATACTTTGAGAAAATGCGGAAAAATCGATACTTTTCATCCGTTACAGTAGTGTCCCTTAGTAAGAAACGTAGCGGGGCAATGTACGGAAATCACCCATTTTCGACCCCCAGTTAAGGCGGTTCTCTAGTTTTTCGGGTCGAAAAAATCGATGTTTTTTTTTCATAAATCACATCTACAACATGTGTAGAAAATGTGTGCCAAAGGATTTTTCGATATTCGAAGTGGTTCACAAGTTACGGCCTTGGAATGGAGCAGGTATACGGAGCAGGTATACGGAGCAGGTATACGGAGCAGGTATACTTTCAAACGCGTTTTTCTCGAAACACCATTTTTCGAAACGGTGACCACGATATTTCAGAAACTACTGCACCGATCTTGTTCACATTTATACAGCATCTTTAATATGTTATAAGCCAGCGATTGAACTAGGATTATTATGATTGCTTCGATAGTTTTTTTTGTACGAGCGAAAAACTTAAGAAAAAATGAGTAAAAAATACAATGTAATGTTCAAAAGTGTATAAAAAAGTCAATTTTTGTAATTTAGAATTCATTCTAGTTCAATCGCTAGTCTTAAATATGAAGATTAAAATGCCGTTTGGTTTTTTGATTTCAGATAAGCAGAACAGCCGCAATCCTGGTCACCGTCAAGCACCTCTTTTACTTGATGTCTTCCTGTCGGCCACTATAACGTTTATTCTGTTATATATTTTGACTTCAAAAAATTTGTAAAGCTTATTTAAATGTTAATAAAGATTATGCAAAAACAATGAGATTGATTATATCGATGCTTTGCCCGTAAAAAATTATTGAAAAAGCCGTAAAAAAAAACAGCCGAGAAACTAGAGGCCCGCATTAACACGATTTAACGGGATCGTCTAGTGTGAAGGCCGTTTTTTAATGCTTGTTTGGAAAATTTTTTTTTGACAACCATTAAAATAAAATAATTTATAAATTGTATATCATTTTTATTAACATTTAAACAAACTTTGTGAATTTTTAAAAGTCATTATATAGAATATAGTCGGAGATACACCGCCCAACAGGAACACATATATAAAAAGAGGTGTTCCACTGCTGCCATGATTCCGGCCGTTCTGGTTATCTGAAATAAAAAAAAACCAAACGCAATTTTAATCGTGAGACTAGAGGCTCTACACGGAACTAAAATAAAGTTAGAATGCTAAAAAAATATATTTTTTTTACGCTTTAGAAAAAAAATTCAATTTTTCGTATTTTTTTTGGGGACTATATAGCTGATAAAAAGAAAACTAACGAAGCAATCTTAATTATTTTAGTTCACCTTGTAGTTACATATGTACTAAAGATGCTGTATAAATTTGAGCAGAATCTATCAAATAGTTTTTGAGATATCATGGCAGTTTGAAAAAGTCGTGTTTTGAGAAAAGCGCGTTTCAAAGTTGTATATAATGCATAATAAAAAAATGGTCTCACCATCAATCTGCTATGCCTGGACCATAGAGTACACCTTCATCTTCTTCGAAGAAGTCATGTAAGGCCGTTTTCTCTTCTTTTGATCTGACAACATTAGACGACCCCCTTAATTTGTTGCAAATGATCTGTCGTACAGTATAATAGTTCGACCCTTCCAACGAATAGGTCAAACTTTCAATCACCCTGGATAGTCAGTGAATCGCAACTACGAGCGTTCCCTTGGTCAGCATACAGCGTGTGTCATTGCGAGCAAAACGCTTTTTCGAAAAATGCCGTGGGACAAAATTTGGTCGAGATGTTCGCGTTCAAAGTCCAAGTAGTGAATAATGGATCGAGCGCGGCTCCGAATCCACCTTCGGACAAGTGAATTTTTTTGTCATACCATTTTTTTCCCGTTGAAACATCACGAACACGGAGACTCGCCTTGCAAATCGATAATATGATTCGATCATTTTCGTTTATCATTTAAGGCGTTACCCCCACTTGTAGCGCAAAAAAGGCCTTTTTCATGAATTTTTTTAAAGAAAACTACAAAACGTTTTTATTCGATCAATATACCATCTTAAAGAACACATCTTATAGAACTTTCAGTAATTTTTTTATTGAAAAATATTACATTATTTAGTGGCAAATGGCCGTCAATGAAATAATGTTTTTATATACACGGTTTGCGGTGACCAACATTGCGGCGAAGTGGATCATCTGAAAAAAAATGCGGATGGATTTAGTCAAATATAAGTATAAACTAGTCTTTAATCGAAGGATTTTAAAAAATATTCATTTTTCACAAAATGGCGGACAGTCAAAGTTAATGGTTCGATTTTAACGAAAAAAACGGCCGTTTTTTGGCTATAAATCGGCCATTTTTTTCGAAAAAAAAAATCGAACCATTAAAGACTACATTTTTATGTATTAAATAAGCCTGCAAAATTTCAAGAAGATCGGTTCATTAGTGTTCGAGTAATCTTGGTCACCGACTTCAGAAATGCCATTTTGAGAAAAACGCGTTTAAAGTTTCAATTTCAGTTTACACGAAGAAAATATTTTTTTTTGTAAACTTCCATAGAGTCATCTATTCCGGGCCCATACAGGAGTATGGGCCCGGATACTTATACTTCAAAAAAATGCAATAAAAAAAATCGATTTTTTCAAAATTGCAAGTGGGGGTAACCCCTTAATACTTGAAGAAAAAGAAATCCCACGTGAGCAACTACTGAGCCATTGTATTTTCAGCGTCGGACTTTGAACGCGAATACCTCGGCCAATTCTCATCGCGTGACATTTGTTTTCCTGAAAAACTTGCGTTAGCATTGTTTGGGTGAACAATGATGATTCTTTTTTCGCAGTTGGTCCGATGATTCCGGAAAAATGGTCGTTCGAGAGAAAGCTCTTCTCGTGATGTTGATCGTTCTCCTGACCTACCCGAACGACAATTTTGGTAAGTCTATTATCCTCTCTCTCTCTCTCTCTCTCTCTCTCTCTCTCTCTCTCTCTCTCTCTCTCTCTCTCTCTCTCTCTCTCCCTCTCTCTCTCTTTCTCTCATTGAAATTACTCTCCCCCAATTGAAGTGACTTGCTTACCTACTCTGGCTATATTCAAGACGCGATTATTTTCATACCTCTTCCAGCGAGACACTGCAAGCTGTTGAGCCGTGACTCTTGCACTATAGTGACATTAGCTACTGAGCAAATCGTATAGCATGTACAGTGCTTAGAAAAAGTATTTGTACATCTTACACGAAGCTGTTGTTAATTTGGTTTTATTTGTTTGTTCGTGTTTTCCCAAGATTTTTGTAAAAACATGCATATGTAGGATAAGCTATCGAACACAGAAACTTAAGGTGGTTGCTTAGCTATCGCAAAATAATAAGAATTTCCTGAAATTTATTGAGGATATTTGCGAACAGGTGTTACGACTCCGTGTAAAATTTCAAGAACTTCGTCTGCGTGATTGTTGAACAATTAATTATTGAAGTTCGGTTCTTATACACGGGCGACATAGCGAAATCTTCGTAAGAACCCTAATACGAATGTCGCAACGTTTTAAAAATATTAAGAATTGAATGGAAATAGGCGGAAGAAATTCTTGAGATTTGTAAGAATAATTTCAACGAAGAGTACAGCGTTTTGACTGTCTCGTTATCGAGATATTCGTGAAATAAAACAGGAAATTTCAACTGATTCGCGTAAAACAACAAAGCGCCCTGTGGCACGTGGCAACGCTGCTGGCAAGTCGGCCATTTTGAATAGGCGCCAAAATTTGAAACGCACAAACTATTGCTTCTTTGTTATAAATTTCTTACCGCGGTTTCATAAAGAGTATTTAAATATTTTGAATCATTATTTGCAGAAGCTGCAGTGCATGTATTTCAACATAACCTTCAAATCAATTACGCGTCGTCCCTCGACTGCGCATTCATTTTCCGGCTCAACTACGTTTTTCCCCCGCTTTCCAGGTTGTACTTGCTCCAACCGTCGATTGTACTGTTTTTCGGTTTGCATTTTTCCCTTCCATCTTTTCATTTTCGCCGAACGAAAAGACGGAATTCACGAAGGATGTTTGACAGCTGCGCGCTCACGATGTGGCGTTCGTATCTGAACTCAGTGATACCAGTTACTGAGAATTAAATTGCGCGTTTGTCACATTTCAACTTGGTTAATAACTTATTCGCGATGTAAATAAACAAAAAAGATTAATAACATTTCCAAACAGTCAATTATGCGCATTCCACATATTTATTAGCTGAAATTTATTTATTTTACGTAACCGAAAATTTGATTATTTGGGGTTGGCAGCCCATGTTTAAGCATATGCGTTTCCCTCTTGCCGCGTGCCCCGCAAAGACCCTGAGCAGCCTCCTTGATGAAGCATTTATTTTTTTTTTCGTAGGATAATTTGAAAAAGACGACGTGTAGAAATACTTTTTTACCCACTGTATACTACTCTGTAATGCACTGATGATACTCACAATACCCCTAGATCTGTTTCATTTTCATCTTATATATATATATTGTTTCTTTTATTTATTTTTTTACTGCCACTATTATTACTACTACTACTTCTTACTATTATCATAAATATTCTATTACTGTTCGAAAATCGTTCGAATGCGCTCTCCATAGTTCTCCTCGATTCGTTTACAACTCATGTTAATTCCTAATTATTATTCCGAATATTATGTACACAAGATTTATAATTGTCTGTTCAATTTTGCCTCAAGGTATAACCACGGCATAAATAAACAAATCAATTAATCTCTCTCTCTCCCTCTCTCTCTCTCTCTCTCTCTCTCTCTCTCTCTCTCTCTCTCTCTCTCTCTCTCTCTCTCTCTCTCTCTCTCTCTCTCTCTCTCTCTCTCCCATCTCTGTTCTTCTATAACGATAACCCAATTAACCTCAAAATGGAATCTCGTATAGCAGCGAAATGTCTCGAAACACGTTCCGACAGATCGATCGACCGATTCGTATTAAAAAAATCGAAAAAAAAAGATCGTTCCAAGAGACAATCATGTTCGTATTCACAGTGTGCGCCTGTCGAATCGTCCTCTTTCCGCTTCTTTTTTTCTCTTTTCGTTATTTCGCGCACTGCAAATACTGTCGTGGTGATGAATTTTTCACGCTACTCCCTATCCAACGAAAGTAAATCGCGATCTGTGCATCGAGCACCAAGAACACTATTGGACGAGGGAGCAGCGTGAAAAACTTATATCTTCGTGTTTTCGATCGGATCTTCGTGAGGTATCAATAATAAAGGGTTTATTGCAATCCCTCGGTTTTGCGAATGACATATTCGCGAAACCCTGGAACATATTCATTTTTATACAAAGATACACCTACGTATATGCATATACGAACATATGTGCGTTTGCATTCAACGGGCCCAAAAAATAGGCCGATTTCCAATATTTTTTTCCGATGAGACTATTGGAACGATGAAGTCGTAATTTTACACACAATTGAGACATATTCTTCTCAAGCTTAAGTTTTTTTTTAATTGAAAAATATTTATAATCTATCAAGTGATTATTGTTTAAACAAAGCGCCGACGTTGCTGCGTGGCCAATCGGTTTCTGGTGGTTCTGGCAACTAGGGTGATCTTGAATAAAAAATAGAAAAACGTACTTTCACTATAATAATAAAAATTCCGTGTAGCCGGATACTTTGCTGAGATTTCGCAAATTACGAAAATGGCAAGCTGTAGGAAAAAAAGTTCGATTTTGAACCAATAAATTGCCTTCAATCATTCGTTGTTAACTAATGGATGAACACGTCGAAAAAATCCTCCTGTCATATAACAGAAAATGTTATGAACTATGCACTGTCCGAGTTGGAAGTGAATCGGACGAATAGATTTCGAGATACAACTTGCACCGTTTCCCTTCACAAAAATCATCGTAACTCGGTCAACTTTTGAAATGTTTACGAAATCTTTGTTGCAAATTGAAGTTAAGACCCCAGGCTATGAAACTACGCACTATAATCGTATTTTTTAAAGTTTCAAGCTCATGCGGTCCCCATGAAGGCATTGCCCGAGGATTCCCAAACTTCGCTCGTTCGGTCTATTTCGCAGCATGAAGACTAAGTGACGTATCAAGTTTACCTGGAGATATAATCCCTTCCATTCTCTTGCCTTTTGGATCATTCAATACCTGTGGCATTGGAGAGTGAGAAGTGAAAAGGGCCGGTCTGTGGTGGTGGGTTGAAGGCGGCGATAGAGACGGCGTGAGGCGCGGGTAGGGGGGGGGGGGGGGGTGGGGGTTGAGAGTTGAGTATTCACAAGGGATGAAAGCTTTGACGTGAAATCTGAAACGTTCGAGCTTTGCGATATGTCCGTAATGTTGCCTTGGGCATTTCGATAAAGTTACGAGGTACGAGATACATATGCATCTTTGTATATATGTATATATACAGGGTGTCCCTCTTGTCTCTGCCACCCGAAATAACTCGGTAATTATCAGCGCCACAAAAAAATGTTCCAGACAAAAGTTGTACGGTGTGAAGGGGGCCATCAAATGCGACCAATTTTTTTTTATTTCGGTGGAGGCGCTGACGCACAGTGACGGTCACCTCCACTTTTTTTTAAGGCGTTACCCCCACTTGTAGCGCAAAAAAGGCCTTTTTCATGAATTTTTTAAAAGAAAACTACAAAACTTTTTTAATCGATCAATATACCAACTTAAAGAACACATCTTGAAGAACTTTCAGTAATTTTTTTATTGAAAAATATTACATTGTTTACTGGCAAATGGCCGTCAATGAAATAATGTTTTTATATACACGGTTTGCGGTGACCAACATTGCGGCGAAGTGGATCATCTGAAAAAAAATGCGGATGGATTTAGTCAAATATAAGTATAAACTAGTCTTTAATCGAAGGATTTTAAAAAATATTCATTTTTCACAAAATGGCGGACAGTCAAAGTTAATGGTTCGATTTTAACGAAAAAAAAACGGCCGTTTTTTGGCTATAAAACGGCAATTTTTTTTCGAAAAAAAAATCGAACGATTAAAGACTACATTTTTATGTATTAAATAAGCCTGCAAAATTTCAAGAAGATCGGTTCATTAGTGTTCGAGCAATCTTGGTCACCGACTTCAGAAATGCCATTTTGAGAAAAACGCATTTAAGGTTCAATTTCAGTTTACACGAAGAAAATATTTTTTTTTGTAAACTTACATAGAGTCATCTATTCCGGGCCCATACAGAAGTATGGGCCCGGATACTTATACTTCAAAAAAATGCAATAAAAAAAATCGATTTTTTCAAAATCGCAAGTGGGGGTAACCCCTTAATGGAAAGGTACATTTTTTTCAACCATCTTGTGGAGCACCTCAAGCCGCATAAAAAACACTCGGGGGTCAAAGTCGTTCGAGGTCATTCAAGGTCACCTATTTAGATTTGTATCATCGATACTGACCTTGAATGACCTTGAATGACTTCGACCCCCAATGTTTTTTATGCGCCTTGAGGTGCTTCACAAGATGGATGAAAAAATGTACCATTCCATTTTAAAAAGTGGAGGTGACCTTCACTGTGCGCCAGCGCCTCCACCGAAATAAAAAAAAATTGGTCGCATTTGATGGCCCCCTTCACACTGTACAACTTTTGTCTGAAACATTTTTTTGTGACGTCGATAATTACCGAGTTATTTCGGGTGACAGACATAAGAGGGACACCCTGTATATGTATATACACGTAGACATACATATTTTTACATACATGGATTCCCATTGGGCAGTTGGCGTATCGCACGAACCTGAGCGACCTTCATTTCATCCAGAAACTCTATTAAACATTGTTCATGCGTTCACGAAGCCCGTTTTTTCCTAATTAAGAAATGGAAAATGAGGGCTAGCCCGCGCGTTTGTACACATGCGCGATTATTCCGCAGCTCGGTTGGCCCGGTCATTTATAATTACACTTCGAGTGCAGGCGTTTACGTTAACTACGGACACCGACAACAAGAATCACTTGGATCGACGAAATTGTTCATGCACGGATGGCCAACATATATGTATATATATTTAATTAATTAATTAAATATATTTATATTATTGAGATGAAGTTCTAAAATAGTGAAAATCTGTTCATAAAAATATATTATTATTTATTAACGGGGTCCTCTAGTTTCTCGGCTGTTTTTTTACGGCTTTTTCAATAATTTTTTACGGGCAAAGCATCGAAATAATCAATCTCATTGTTTTTGCATAATCTTTATTAACATTTAAATAAGCTTTACAAATTTTTTGAAGTCAAAATATATAATAGAATAAACGTTATAGTGGCCGACAGGAAGACATCAAGTAAAAGAGGTGCTTGACGGTGACCAAGATTGCGGCTGTTCTGCTTATCTGAAATCAATAAACCAAATGGCATTTTAATCTTCATATTTAAGACTATCGATTGAACTAGAGTGAATTGTACATTACAAAAATTGACTTTTTTACACACTTTTGAAAATTACATTCTATTTTTTACTCATTTTTTCTTAAGCTTTTCGCTCGTACAAAAAAAAACTATCGAAGCAATCATGATAATACTAGTTCAATCGCTGGCTTATAACATATTAAAGATGCTGTATAAATTTGAACAAGATCGGTGCAGTAGTTTCTGAAATATCGTGGTCACCGTTTCGAAAAATGGTGTTTCGAGAAAAACGCGTTTGAAAGTTCGCGCATGTGATTTATACTTGTGAACCACTTCGAATATCGAAAAATCCTTTGGCACACATTTTCTACACATGTTGTAGATGTGATTTATGAAAAAAAAAAACAAAAATCGATTTTTTCGACCCGAGAAACTAGAGGACCCCGTTAATTAATTTAAATTATTTTGATGATTTATTGACTTATAAATATATTTATATTATGTATCGATTCATTAAGGGGCACCACTAATGTGACACTTAAAAAAAATCGATGTCTTTTCGTTGCATTTTTCGATAGTCTAAACCTTAAAGTATACCTTACTACTATACCATACCTTATACTTTTATCGATCTATAACAATGAAATCAATATATTTATCTTTCAAAGCGTTTTTCTCAAAACGACATCTTTCAACTTTGCTGCAGTTCTAACTCAAATACAAATCATCTGATCGACTTGAATCTTGTTTTAGCGTATTTAGCTTTTGTTCCTTCATACAATGACCTTCCAGTTTTTCGATTGGATAAAAAATGTCAATTTGCTAAAACCATCAGATTTTTAAGCGTAATTTGAAACGTTTTTTTTTTTCAAAACTCCGCCGTTTTGGTGGATTACATTTTTTTCCACAATCCTGCGTCATTGTACAGGCCTTCTAGTTAAACGGACTATTTTAATTTTTTTATTTCGGGCACTCTGAAGGCCGCAATCACTGCAGCAGTGGGAGAACTTTTTTTTTGACTCGGGAGACGGCGCATTAGTGGCTGAAAATTGAATACTTTCATACTAAAAAAATTACTGCCTATACATCATTTCTACACAAATATATCCTCGAAATTTCAAAACATTCGATGGAATACTATTCTTTCAATAAATTCCCGAAAATCACCTTTTTGGACAGTCACACTAGTGGTACCCCCTTAAATAGTAGTAGTATTTTATTCCCATAAATGCCCCCCCCCCTTTTCGTTTACACAAATTATTTTACATTGGCCTTCTTATATCTATCCAAGTTGCTAGTTTCTTAAATTGTCTGATGTAATCGCATAGTTGCGGTTGCAAATAAAAATAGCCGCAAGGTGGGGAAACAAAGTGAAATAAGATGGGCACTTGGATGGAACGAATGCAAACAAATATTAATCAAAATGAAAATTCAGTAGAAATCATTTAAAAAAAACAATCTAATATTCCATTTTTCCAATTAAAAAAAACATCGTTAGTACCCCCCAATGTAGGATCTCGTCAGCCCAAGTAATTTTTTTTTTTTTATTTATCGGTATAACCGCACGCAGAGCGAAAAAATCTCAGTCGTAGTTTCGAATCGTACACGCGTATACGCATCAAATTAATAACATTTAATTAGGAGAGCAACTTTCGCGCGCCTATCCCAGTACACGGTGACACGACCGGATCGTGTTCAGCACGCAGCACCGAATAATCAATTATAACGCCGCCGCGATAGTTGTATAATTTTACGCGTATACGGATTTACGATCGTGACACTTGGAGCTTCGATTATAATTAGGCGATTTCACGCTTCGGCGTACTGAGCTTTGGTTCGTAGAATAGACGAGAAAAATCTCAAAAAACCGACTCGATATTTGTTTCTCATTGGATAATAATAATGGTAAATATTTACATGTGGGGCTGCAGCCCTAAGGCGTTCCCCCACTTGTAGCGCAAAAAAGGCCTTTTTCATGAATTTTTTTACAGAAAACTACAAAACTTTTTTATTCGATCAATATACCATCTTAAAGAACACATCTTGAAGAACTTTCAGTAATTTTTT